>VWZT01010884.1:170322-271813 GCA_013397055.1 Pachycephala philippinensis | reverse complement strand
TCGCGGCTCCGTGCTGGTGGAGCGGCAAACGCAGCAGTGCGGGCGCGGCGCCCGGGGAAGGCGCTCCAGTAGCGCTGTTTGCGGGGCTATACAGCCCTTGAGGTCTTGGCCCTGTGAGACAGACAAGTGCTGTTAGTCCTGTTCGTCTGGTCTTTACTGCCTCAATAGAAGAGTAAGTAGTTGTCAAGTATCATGTAGAGAGCAAATGCTGGTTACCTCTATCCAAGGTTTAGTGACTACCCAACAAATTCACTTACTGGATGACGTTTGCCTGTTATTTGTAGTGCCCCGTGTGTTCACTCTCGAGCAAGCTCGAAGCTGTGCAGGTGGGGCAGGTAATGCTGAGGTGGTGAAACCTCATCGTAGTCTACAGCGTCCTCGTGAGGGGAGGCGGAGGCGCAGACACTGATGGCTGTGGTGACGGGACAGGAGCCAAGGGAATGACCCGAAGATGCGTCAGGGGAGATTTAGTTTGGATATTAGAAAAAGGTTCTCCACCCAGAAGGTGATTGGGCACTGGAACAGGGTCCACAGGGGAGTGGTCACAGCACCAGCCTGACAGGGTTCAGAAAGTGTTTGGATAATGCTCTTGGGCACATGGTGTGGCTTTTGGGGATGGTCCTGTGCAGGGCCAGGAGTTGGACCTCTGTGTCCCAACTGAGGATATTCTGTGAAATGAAACATGTATGCTTTCAATAACTTCATAAGAAGATTGGATTATTTTAGAAGTTTGTTTTCTCTTTGTTAACCATTTTATCATGACGGATGGCTTTTGGAGTTTTCTCTGCTTCGTTAGTTGAGGTCTGAACGTCATCAGTTAATGAGCAGTTTCAACTATGTCATTGAAGAAGGCTCCTGAGTATTAAAGAAGCACTTCAATAAAGGATTACATGTTCTGCCTATGCGGAAGCAATTTGCTTCTTTTACATAAATGGGGAACACCTTTCAAAGCTACAAAGGAGAGCTAATGTATGAGAGCGTGAACAGATCTTTATCTCGTCATAAAAGCATTTCCAAGTCTGTAAAAACTAGATCTCCTATTCTTAGGCTTTCTCCGTGCAGCCTTCATTTCTTGTAGGCGTGCCTGGGTCAAATTGCATAAAGCTTTAAAAGGTTTCTGTTCCCAGAGCTTTGATGTGTCATTGAGAAGTCTAATGTGTGAGGTGTTCTTGTTAGAGAGCAGTTGTTTGATCTCATTCTTGTTTGCATCAAACTGGGCTTGGTGCTTAATTTGACCTAGTCAGCTGCAGAGTCATGTGGAGCAAGCAAGGCTCTATGAGAGCCCATTATACTTTTATGTTTCCATCTTAAAAATTGGGCAACTTAATATGGAGCCGCAGTTGTGCTTCAAAACTGGCAACTGTGATAACCTTCTTTTAATATGTTAATGTCAAGTAGCTGCACAGGGTGCCGGAGAGTGTATGCAGTGAGTGAAGATGGGTAGCCTGTATCTCAAAAGTCAAAGATAGTGGTTGGCTCATACAAAGCCCACTTAATACAAAGACTGTATAAATCTAATGATAAGAAAATCAGTCATGTGATTGTGCTTGGGGCAGATGTGTCCAAGCTACAAAACTCTTTTTTCCTTGCGAAATGACTGCTGAAAAATGAAGACTTCTATAATTAATATTGTTTCACAAAACATCAGTTTACTTTTAGAGGAGGGTAGATACACTTACCAGTGGTCCCTATTGATGAAAACTTGACATCCATCTACTAGTATGATTAAGATGTTCAGATACTACCCCACCACAGTAGAATCTGTCTGCCTAGAGGGACACAGAAAACACATTCACGTATGTACATGGATCAGCACGGTGACTCGGGGCCTTCTGATTTTACAGTTTCTCTTACTTGGTTTCCCTGCATCTGATTTCGGTGGTGAATATAATTAACTCCAAGCTCTGCTCCTGTATGATTTCTCTTTATAGTCCTTGATTGTGAGTCATTATCATTGCATTTGCTGTCATGTCAGCTGCATTTTCACTGATCATGTTTAATTTCTTTATCAGTAGCCATCTTCTTATCTTGCTTGTATTATTGGAATTAACATCATTTCTTGCTCTAAGGGATATTTTTTACATTGCATTACAGGTAAAATAAAATATCTACAATTTATTTGATTCATCATTTCGGGATGTAGTTTTATCTGGTTAGTTTCATGGGATTGAATCTGATATTTTTATTCCTTTATTATAAGAAAGGTTTCCCATTGTACATTCTGTCTACAAAGTTGGAAGAAGACACAGTCAGGTGACCCAAACTGACGAAAGGGATATTCCAGACCATATGACATCATGCTCAGTATATAAAGTGGGGAGAAGAAGGAAGAAGGGGATGTTTGGAGTGATGGTTTTTGTCTTCCCAAAGACATGCTTGTGATGGGGTCCTGCTTTCCTGGAGATGGCTGAACACCTGCCTGTCCATGGGAAGCAGTGAATTAATTCCTTGTTTTGTTTTGCTTGTGTGTGTGGCTTTTGCTTTCCCTATTAAACTGTATCGCAACCCATGAATTTTCCAGGTTTTGCCCTTCTGATTCTCTCCCGATCCCACTGCTAGAGCTGTGAGTGAGCAGCTGTGCAGTGCTTGGCTGCTGCCTGGGGTTAAACCATGAAAGGATCCATTCGTTCTGCCTTCTATCCAGGACTTTTATATGATGCAGTCATGGGCAATGATTTCAGTTTTTGGGTTGTGAGGGGTCTGTTTGTTTGTGGAGTTGTTTTGATTTTTTTCCTATTTTAAAAAAATAATACTTCCCTTATTTAGTCTTAATTGAACATCTTGGATACTCGTGCATTTGGGATTGCCAGTAGATGAAAGAGAGTTCTTGACAGCCACCAGTTCCCAGTGCAATGCATCAGCTGACTCAGATTCATCATTTCAGCAAAAAGGGTTCAAGCCCTTCCCTGCTTTTGTGTAATGTTTTATGGGGCCACCTTAATTATCGGAGCAATAACACTGACACATAGGACTACTGAGGTAATGCTGAGAGTGAAAATCCAAATACCACCAAAAAATAATGAGGCATAATGTTAATTGCATACCACATTGTAAAAGAATATACCTTTGCTAAAGTTAGAATGGCAATGGAAGTTATCATTAGGTGATCAAAAATAGCACACTGGGGGCTGCCTGGTGCTTTTTAGTCACTATATGTAAACATAGAGATCCAAGCTAAAGTGAAAGTGCACAATAAAACTTGCAGTGGAAACTAACAGGGAGCAATACCCACAGGCTGGCAATAGATACTTTCACGATTAGAGTGTTACACTCACTGAGGAAGGGAAAATGGAAACAAATATTCAATAAAAGATGGCTGTGGAAATAAAAGGTATCCTAACTAAACCCCAGGCAAACCTCAAATGGTACAAATGTTTGGCTCAGAGAAGTGTTGAAATTTTTAAATTGTTGAAATATGCTGCAAAACCTATTTATTTAGCTGCTTTTATTTAGTTCTTGTTTGTGGAGTTCCATTGCTTCCCATGACCAGTGAGAGATCTGTCAAAAAAAGATAGGTGAACTACATTTTAAAACCACAGTAAAAGGCATTTTGATTTGAAAGGCAGATTTTTGTTGTTGCAGTACCATAACCCCTCAGGCATCAGTGGGAATTTATCAGTAATAACTTGGAACAGGCTCATCATGAAGCAAAGGTGGGTTTGGTGGTGTGCTTTTTTTGTTGTAATTTTGTAAATCACTGCATACTCTTGGGATCCATGGCTAACTGCTTTTATTCCAAGAATGGAAATAACCTCAAGTTGCACCAGGGAAGGCTTAGATTGGATATTAGGAAAAATTTACTCACTGAAAGGGTTGTCAAACATCAGAACAAGCTGCCCAGGGAAGTAGCTGTGTAGATGTGGCACTTGGGGAAATGCCTGAGTGGTGGACTTGGCAGTGACAGGTAAGCAGTTGAACTGGTTCCTCTTAGAGGTCTTTTCCAATGTAAATGGATCTATGATTCTATGAAATTCTGAAAGTGTCTTTTGTTGTCTCATACCATGCCTCTCCCCTAGTATGTACAGTCATGTGTTCACCCTGTTTTCCTGGGTGGGTCACCTGACTGAAAATGCTAATCCTAGTATTCTGTACAAACGCATCAGTGTATTTTATGGTGAAGATACCGATAGATCTTGCGGAAGGTGCTGCCTGCCGTGCCAGCCGGAGGAAAGGTCCTTCACCCGGCGGCTGTGAGAGCTGGCGCTGTGCCGGCGCTCCAGGGCCGGCTCCCCATTCCCGCGGGATGCGCGGCGCTGCCCGCCAGAGGGCGCGCGCCGCCCGCCGGGCCCCGCGGGGCCTGGGCCCGAGCTCGGGACACTGCGGCTCCGTCTGCTCCGGCACACCGCCTTGGAACCACTCGGTGCTAATTAACTGGGGACTTCACTCTGCCGCCCTTGAAGTAAGTAGCATAAGTGGGAATTTGTGCGCACAGCTTTTCCCAGCAGTGTTTATTACATGTATTTCACAGAGCAATTTATTTCTTAAGTTAGTAAAATTAAGGTTGAATCAATGAGGTGGAATTTGTTAATTTTAATGTAATTCTACTTTAATTCCTCATAATTAATAAAATCCTACCTTAATTTCCAATAAGAATGTCATGGAGAGATTTACTCATGGATGTTAGGACTGTGCAACCTTTAGATGTGATAATATGATAGTATAACCCCAAATTTTACATGAACTCAATCTCTTAAGACATTCCTGCTTCTTGATGATCTATAATAATGATTATTTTCTGCTTTTAGCTCAAATAATGGACAGAGTCAGCTTTTGAATGAGAGGCATTTTATATACTACTTGTACTTAAAACTAAGATAAAACATGCTTTCACTGACCTAGCAAAGCAGCTAGGTGAACTACCCTGCAAGATCAAACCCTGTGTCTTCATATTATATTCTTCCTGCCTACCCCATGCAGCGAGAACTGAAGAAAACCTAGGTACGACTCTTGGCTTTTTTCTTCCCCAGGGAGTATGGGGTAGAAGTGTGGCATCACTACCATCCTTTCCATGTAATCAACTTGAATAAGGAATCTCTGGCAGGCAGCCTTAAACACAGTGTTTTGTCTGGTAACTTCCTGCTGCCGTGTTTGACTTAAAAGCATTTGTAACAGAGAAGAGCTGTGTCCTTGATTACCTGACATCCAAATAAAATTAAGTGCAATGCCACTGATAGCAGATAAGTGTGAAAGTTCTTGTGCAGGCAGATTTCAAATATTAAAAATTTCTAACACTTCTAACAGCTAATGTGCCAGTGTGCTATTTGTTGGGAAGATAATCTCTTTTTCCAGTCCCTTGTTCTTATACAATCACTTTACAGCTTTATTTCTCTTATCAGTAAGAGAGCATGTCCTTTTCCTTGGTGTCCTTAGCAGCATGGGTCAAAGTCACCATTTTCTGTACATTTCAGCCCAAACCAAAATTGCATATGTCCTCAAATGTGTTGAACAAGACCTTTGAGACTGGCAATGTTTGCTGTGTCATTCAGCACAAACATTTGCTTTGGTGTCTTGAGACAAAATCTGCATGCAGAAGTGAAGTAACTAGAATGAAAAATGCATATTTCATTTGATGGTGGAGGAAAGCCTGCCAAGATATGGAATGGTAAAAATGTTGTTTTGTGAACTCCAAGAATTATATGATTTTTATATCTCCAGAGTCTGACAGTGTTTTCTGTCCCTTCACAGCTCTGTGTGTTTTTCCCAGTTTGAGGCAGCTGCATCATGATGTATTGGATGAATAAGTGGGCAGTGAGGGAGAAGGTAAGAAGATAATGATTTACATATAGAAATGGGAGCTGAGAACGAACACTGGTAATAAAGTCTAGGGGACAGTTTCTGTGTAGGAGCCTGGGAGACCTGAGGGCCCAATGTGTTTCTGTTACTGGCATTTGGCTGATGTTAAGGCGAGGCATCCAGATAACTGAAAAAATGTTAGGGACATGCTTTGGGTAGTGCTTTAGCTCTTACAATGTGAAGTGTTTGATAACAACTAGAATAGTATTATCCTCCTGTCTGTGAAACTGACTTTGGGGAAGTCATTTAACATTTAGATTTCAATTTTCCCCTTCTGCAAAATATGACTGATGATACTGTAGAGGATAGGTTTATATCCTCTACATATGTGGGATATGCACAGACAGTTTACTGAGGAAAGACCTTACCCTTTGAGGAAACAGCTTTGAGAGGAAGCTGAAGAAGGCATTTCCTGGCCCACAGACTGTGCACTTTGGAAAGGGAGGAAGTCTTCCACTAGCCTAAGCAGAAGGAGAACAGTATTGTCTCCATACTGTTTCTCAATAATAAATAATTCTTCACCTGAGATGAGTTCATGCTGCTGGGGTCTCAGGTGCAGCAGAAAAATTTGATTTCATCTTGTATCAAACCTTGCACAGGTTGCTTTTTGCTAAATGCTGTCCTAACCAATTTGTCTAGATTTGAAATACCATGAGCGCTGACATATGAATTCACCTTCTATATTCTGATTGCCAATTTGCCTTTCTGCATCAGAAAGCATGATACTGCATTGGCTGAGTGAACCGCAACAGGCTGGTTGGACTGGTCTGCACAAACAAAGTGTTGATTCCAACTGCCTCATACTCCAGCTGAATCACAGGTCTTCACAGCACTGCTAGAGTTATTGTGGCAGAGAGGGCAGTACATAAACACATTTAATTAGACTGTTCAGGTTTGATTTCCAGGCCCATTTTGAAAAGTCAGATTTCTATTTGCAGCTACAAAGTCACAGCTTTTACAGTGTAATTTGACATGAAAAGTTCAAAATTTCCATAGTTGTTTTTAGATTTTCTGTGGATTTTCTGTTCTAATTCTCTCAAACATTTGGGATTTGCCATTTGCTATTCTGGATGACATCCTTTTGCATATCTTATTTTTACATTGGAATAAAAAAACAAGCTAATCCATCACGGAAATATCATCCCAGTCATTTGTTTCTGTAGCTATCAGCAAGGCTGCCTTCTGCCAATGGCAAATTTATGAGAGATATCCCTCACCATGCCCTGTCATCTTCCCTTATCTAGCTCTGCCTAGAAATCTTTCTTTTTCATTCTCTGCTCTCTGAAATTTACAGTGAATTCTGCCTTTTTCTGAAAATATTGTAGAACTTCTCTCCCAGATTCTTTTGTTGTTAGGCATTTTCTTAACCAAATATATATACGTTGCCTTTTTTTAAAATGATACAGTATGTTACACTTTGCCTGTATACAACTTAGAATATTCTGCAGAGTTCATTAACAGAATGGTAAGGTTCAGGAAGTACATTTTATCTTAAAGACAGTGGAAGTCACAACCTTTTGCATTTTTATGTCTTGTCCCAGATTGGAAAACACAAGAAGAAAATCTGTTACTCATTTCTGAAAGAAAAGATTTTTGAATAGTAGGAGAAGCCTACCCAGAAAAAGAAATGGCTTTGGCTTCCTAGTAAGAAGTCTCCCAATGGATTTAAAAGATAAGAATATGTAGGTGTTGCAGCCTTCCTATTCCATTTTCTTGTACCTCATTTGTTGTTGTAAAAATTAGGTAGACAGAAAGGTGATACTTCTCCAATAACTTCTGGCCAAAGGAATGAATCATGGATGGTATATCTGTAGTCTATCCTTTCCCTTGGGTGATTGCCCGTGTTTGTGGCCTGGACTCTGTGTGTTCTTTCTGTGGTGATTGACAAGAGAAGTACCCCCTGAAGGCAATTCAGTCACCTTGCTGAAGTCTCATACAGGTGCTTGTAGCTGCCCTCCTAAGGCACTCTGAGTATAGTTTGTACAGAGAGCCTACAGAGCCTGGATGTCTAACACAGGCATCTAATTTACCTGCCTAATGCAAACCATCTGAAGGCAGCCCTGACCTGTGGAAACAGGATGGCATCAGCTTGTGATAGTGCTGGCCAGCAGTGGGGTAGCTGAACTCTCAACATTTGGGAATGAAAGGGATTCTGGGATGGTAGCTTGCTTTTCTGTTCTTGCTTCTACACTCTAATCACTGTATTCTAGTTCATTAATACATTTTATCTTATTCTGAGTATAGCTGCCGCCATGGCTTCAAATATCTCCTGTCTTTATAGCTAAAATAAAGTTTCATCTCTCTCAAGGATCTGATTTTTGGGGAATGGCTTTGTTTATTTGTTCCTGCTTTTTATTTTTTTTTTCTTTTCTTTTTAAAAAATATATTTAGTTTTAAGAATTGAGTAAGTGATTAGAAACAGAAGAACAGAAGCTAAAGTCACATTTGGGAGCAGCACAGCATCACTCCTGCAAAACAAATGTCTAGAGTGTTGGATGCTCTCAGAGTCGTAGAGGTCAGATGCATATTGTGTCCCGTGGAACCAAGTCAAATTTAACCTCAGTTCCTGCACTGAGTCCTGTGTTGGGTGATGTGGCTTTTGAAGACACCTGGTCCATAGGAAACACTAAACCCAGGGGCACAGGTGAAATATTGGTCATGTGAATATAGCCTAGAGTCTTTCTGCATCAAAGACAGGGATAATAACGCTACCATGCTTTGCATGACAATTATAGGGCCAATTACTTTAGTTTGTTAGAAGTTTGGATATGCTGTCCTGGGAGATGTACGAGCACAATAGATAAATAGAGGGAGTGAAAAATGCTTCTCCATATTTCTTCTGTAATACATTTCTGAGACTGGTAGTAGGTGACCTTCAGCACTGTTTAAATTCACTCTCTTGAAAAGAAAAGCATCTCTCTCTCTGTGGTACTGCTTGCTGTTTCCCAGTTTGAAATCAACTAGCAGAACCCCAGAGGGTTTCTCAAACAGCTAACCATTAAACACAGTCAGGAACAAAGATCAATTGAAAACACATTTAGAATTAAGCTTCCTGGCCTGCTTTTAATTTTTTCAAATCAGCGTTGGGAGTTATTATTGTGGCCTTTTATTGTCCTACGTCTTACTCAAATAAACAATCAACTTCAGGGATGCCCAACTGCTTTCTGGTTGTGTTTTTTTTTTTTAATATCTTCAAATATTCCCGAAGTTATTAAAGGATTATGAGTTTAAATGCAGAAGGCATTAAATAGAATCATGTTATTGGAAACAGAGCTATATTTACGAGTCTAGAGGGAGTTTGCAAGAAACTCACTTTGCAAGCAGAATTTGGGTCATGGCATCTTAAAGCTTCTGTAGCTTTCTTGAGTCTGGGATCTGGATTTCTGGCAGACTGAAATATTATTTCTGTTCAGATAGAGCTATACAGACACAAAAGGATATATAGCTCCAAAGAGTTTACAGTCCATATAGAAATCAGGAATAGTCAGTGGTTTGGCTCAGCTTACCTATGCCTTTAGGGGACAGAAGGGGAAGCCTAAACATAGTTTGTAGCAAGCTCTGGGCATTAAAATGACTGAAGCACCTGCAGTTCTGTTCATGGCTGTCCTGAGCTGTGAACCCTTTCTCTTGTGTAAGGTGCCATGCTAATGGATTGCCATCAGAAGTATGATGCCAAGCACATAATTTTGTTGCAAATCTTGCAATAATTGCTGTGTTTGGCTTCAGGGTTTTTTTTGTTGTTGTTGTTTTGGTTTGATTTTTTGTTTTGTTTTGGTGGGGTTTTTTTTTGTTTGTTTGTTTGTTTTGGGGGGGTGGTGTTTTTTTTTTTTCTTTTTTTGGCTTTTTTTTGACTTTTAAGACAAGCTACTGTGGTCTACTTTCACAGTTTAGAGGATTGCTAGGATATTTGAGTGTTAAGAGCTGATGGCATTATAGCATCACTATCACACACCCCCATCAGAGATCTCAGGCTCTGAGTCAGTTTGCTGAATCTTTTTAAGGGAATAGCATTAGTGATAGCTTCAATATACAACAGGGTATTCATTATGAATAATGGTAGCCTAGAGCCAGCTAATTATATTTGCAGGGTGGTTTCCCTAAAAAGCAGATGTTGGACAGATGGTAGTCAGATGATCGGTCATACCACCATCTACAGTAAATCTGAGGGCTGTGGGGAAAAAGGTAACATGTGGAACATACTTCTCATTTCTGTGGGAGCCTTGTACTTTTTTACAGGTATATAAAGGCTCACAGAAATGTGTGAGTTGTTGGTTAAGAGCTGTAGAGCTGCTAATGTTTGGCTACAGCAAGTTAGCAAAACTTCACCTCGATGTGCTTGTTACCCTTGGTGACTGTGAGTCCTATAACAGAACTCTCCAAAGGTGATGAGACTGCATGCTAGCCGAGTTTTGCAGAAAACTTTTTTAGGCTGGAAACTTCTTTGTTCTCCTTTTATTAATTTTCCTTGGAAACTTTTATATGCTTTTTTCAGTCTGCTTTTCATGGCAGCTCTCTATGCTGTTGTGTTGCATGTCAATATCATGGGAAGAATATTTCAATATTCTGTTTCAACTGAGATACTCAAGCAGATACAACTGTCTGCCTAGTGACTTGGAGCACAGTCCAGTATTTAACATGGCTTGCATTAGGTAGTGTTGAGCCTTTATCATCTTTGTTCAGCATGGAAACTAGAATTTTATTTCCTGTGCAATAGCAAGCCTTTCCTAAGACATAATTCTGACTGTGGGTTCACAGCAGTACTGATTTTAATGTATCTTAGTTGTTGCTAAACACATTCGTTTTGTCAGCTGAAGTCAAATTACAGGACACATGTTATGCAAAGAGAACTTGGTGCTTAATTTTTTTAAGTGTTATGTCCAGTTTGTGTCACCACAAGTTCTGGGTTGGGGTAGAATTTCTGCAAAGGCTTAAAGAATGCTCCATTAAAATGAAATCTTTGATTTCCATTGCCCTTTAATCAAATTCAAACCAGAGCTTCCAGGGATTGTAATAATGTATCAAGTTGAATTTGGCTCTTTTGCAGCCCATCAAAAGGAGTTGTCCTTGACAAAAACAATATTTTAAATATCTGCTCAGAAGCAATGGAGCCAAAAGGTTTCTATTTCATTTGGCAAAATACCGTCCCGAGAACAAGACTGTGACCTGAAGCAGAGCCAAAATAAGCTCTAACAGATGCTTAGCCTAGAAAGCACTAGACTGAATGGCTAAAATTGTTAAAGAGTATATAGGAAAAGGGAAGGGCAGCTACCTAGTTCTGCTTCTGACTTGCTGTGTGGGCAAGCTACACCCCTTCTGTTCTAGTGCTCTGCCAGCTAGAGGACCCATCTCATCTGTCTGCCACCTCCCTTCAGCTTCTGGGCCTTAATCCATTTCTGGCTGTGAGGGCTGCTATAGTCAACAACAGAGCTTCTGTTCATAATCGCAGAGGAGTCGAATTTTGTCCTTTCCCAATAGACCCTGTTTAGCTTGAATAGTGAAAACTCTTTCAGAGGCTTTGCTCTGGCCTTCCATTCATACTTTGCATACTGCATCTAATACTTGTGCTTGAAAAGATGTTTCAGATGCTCGTAAGATTCAAGAATTACAGAATCTGTGCTCCTGTGATGGCTGAAGTTGGTCTAAGTTGCCAAACATTTCTCCTTGCCTTTCCATTTACTGGTTCTGGCCTTTATCTGTCCTCATATAGTGCCATCTTTGCTCTCAGATCTGGTGAGAAAGTTAATAACTTTCTTGGTGTCATTTCCCTTAGTGCAAAGAAGGGATGTGGGACTCTGAGGCAATGACAGAGCAGGACTGTGCTGGCCAGCAGTTTGGATTGGTTCAGGCTGTGTTAAAAGTACAGCCTGAAGATGCTGTTCTATGACAGTTTCTGTGAAACTGCATCTTAAACACGTGGTCATTCTCCAGATGCCAACAGTGAGAGGAGGTGAGGACAAAGCAACCAAACAGCTTTCCTGGGGCACAGAGATGCCTGGTCCATAACTAGAACTGAGATGATGGGTTCTTAAGTCAGACTGTAATCGCAGGTATCACCAGGATATAAGCAGCTATTTGCTGCTCTTCTGGAGACAGTCAATCAGTCTGGATAGCTTTGTTCAAGTTAAGAAATACCAAGGGTCTGCTCAAGAGAAAAGCTAAATAAATGCTGGTTGTGCTGCATTTATTGGGGGTTGGGACAGATTCTTATCTCATTCACTGTGATGCATGCCTGGGTAGGCCTTCTACCCAGTGTAATTGATACCAGGGTGTCTTGTGAAATTAAAATTTTCTAGAGCTTGAGGCAGAGAGAAGAGCAAGTGACAAGGATATCAACCCTGTTCATACATCTCTAAATTTCTAAAGAAGCAGGTGTTCGTGTATATGACTTTATTTACTTGGACTGGCTTTGACACTGGGTTTCTTTCCTCAGCAAAGTTCAGAAGGAGCTCTGTCTTTACTGCTCCTGTGACGCCTGTGCCCATGAAAATAACACAATATGGTCGATCTCCTTTGCATAAACTCCAGCATGGCTGAATCCAAGGAATTAAAGGTAATCTCATTCCATAACTGTTGTCATCTGAAATCTAAGATCCCAGTGGAGAATAGCAGTGGAGAAAGATTGCTGAAAAAGAAGAGTAATTTGCACTTAGAAATACCCAGCATATGCTTTCTCAGAAGCGTGCTGTGATGTGATATATATTAAACTAAGTTAACATTAGTGGCCACAGAGCACTCCTAATGAACAGCAGATATCCTTTGAAAGGTGTTTGTTCACCATTTTTTCAAAATCTTCCCTTGGGGGTTCCACAAGCACTGACTTGGGCTTGTCACAATCCTGGTAAATTATTATCCTGATAATACTCTAATGAGGTAGTAGGAGCATGGTGATAGCAGACAAAGCTCTTGAGAAGTTAGGATCCAGGGGAAGCCATTGAAAATCTCAACTTGATTAAAAGCATCTGATTCTCCCTAGACATCTGACATTGTACTAAATATGCATCTGCACTGTGTTACCAAGAATGCATCCTGGGAAAGAGCACTGCCACAAAAATCTCTTTCCCAGTATTTCCTAGGATTCAGTTTGGCCGCGTCTTGAACAAGATCATTGCACTGCCAACTGCTTGGTTTGTATGGCTTGGCTGGAGCTGGCTTTGGGAGACAGCTGAGCTTTACTTTGTTCACTGCTCCAGACCTTGTGAGGTCTGGTAGAAGAGGAGGCTTTATTCATCCTGTATTTAAAGAAGCCTCAGTGGGTTGCTCTAAAGAACTGGGGTATGGGCTTCAGCTTCTAGTTAATGAAACCATAGCAACATGCTGTGGGATGCAGCAGCTGACGGGCTATATATCAAGAGTGGTTTGGTCTCTGTGAAAGGGAGACTAAGCCCCCAATACCTGATTTTAAAGAACTCCTACAAGTTTGGTTTAGACTCTTCATTTAACAGTGAGGGGTCTAGGACATAAATAAGCTTTTGAGGTTTCATCTACCTGAAGCTAGATCTACTTGATTTAATGTAACTGTAAGGAACTCTGTTTTCACAGAGGGACTAAGCATAATCTGAAACCAGTTGTCTGTCTATAAGCATAGACAAAATCAAAACAAGCAAGACATGCTGATTACTGGCTAGAAAATGCCAGGAAAAGTTAGGTGGCTCAAGGAGCAGCAGGCATGTTGTTCTCTGTAATAAGGGAATTTGTTTTCCAGTCTGGTTTGACCTCAGATTGTATTGTTAATTTCCTTATCAGAATTGGGGATCTGTAAGCCTAGGACACCATCTTTTAAATAATGCCTGTATCATTTATCACAGTTTTTCTCTCCATCTCTGGCATTGTGAAACCCTTCAATTCAACAGAACCTAAATTGCTGAGATCAACCTTTTTGGTGTACTTGTAGGGTGTTTAAGTGCCGCCCTTAAGAAGCCATTTGCAATGCCCCAAACACTTACTGATGCTCTACAAAACCAAATTACAAGCAGTGTTTATTCTTGAGCATGATTAACTTGAAGTATTTCTGGCTCATAGGAAATCTTAGCTCAAGTCTATCCCAATTGAGAATAAAACCAGTGTTTGCAGTTATCTGCAAATCAGAAATTTTTACATAACCCCTTGGAAATTGCAAATGCTACATGAAATCATTTGTTTCCTTATTACACAATGAAGGGTTGAGCAAGCCAGAACAGCTGATTAGAACTGGGAAGCTTTGAGATTCCCAGCCCAGAGCTTTTGCTTTGTGAGGAGGAGTACTGGAAGCCCAGAAGGTCTGTGCTTTGACTCAAGTTCTCTAGGTTCTAGGTTACCTTGGAAAAGAAGAGTAAGGGCCTTTACTGCCTGTAGTCCTGGTTAGTGCACAAAATTACTGGATTAGTCAGACTAGACTAGAAATTAGACAGGGCTTGAGATAACTTGATTTCTTTTTAATTTTTTGACTAGGTCTATACCAGTGAGGTCCTACCTGCTTGTAATCTTCTAACAACTGCCAAAACAGATGAACTGTGTGTATATAGAACTGTAGCAGGATGTGTTTTTACCTGAAAAGGTACTTGGGTTTCTCAGTCCTGAGACTGGATTGAAATTTAGCACAGAGAAGTGCACTGGCAACTAGAGAAGAATAAAATACAGCAATGCACCTTACTTGGGATGCACGCTCACACTGGGAATTTGTGATCCTGTTCTACTCTCAGTTTTTGGTGTGTGGGTCAGGAGTGAGGAGGGCGAGAACATTGATTCATAAACAAATATAAAGCTTATAGCAAGGCAGGGTGTGCATAAAATGTCTAATATGACAGAGAGTATAATAATGTGCTTATAAGCATTTTTCTGACTACCTTCATGCAGTTTCTGTCTGTAGAGTGGGAGATACCTGCATAAGGTTAGATATTGTGTTGTGAATAGGACAATGTGTTTTAGGGTAGTAAAATCCTTAGTGCACTGCCAGGTGTTCTTGGCCAGTCAAGTTTCAGCTGCTTTTGGTTGATCTAAGACATGCCTGTTGTATGAAAACTGGTTGTGATTTAGTGTCCTAAACCTTACTTCTGAAGTATTGTGTTCCAATATAAGGATTTTTGAAGGCCTGGGTTCATTCATCTGAATCTTCTAAAGCATTGATGTCAGGCTGTTCAACATGTTTCTTGAGCACGAATTCAGTCAAAAGTGTACAAGTGTTCTTTATGCAAAACTGCAGGAGTCTTTCCATTAAAAGCTATTGTAACTCCACCTGGCTATATGAATCATCAGGATTAGTCAGCTAGTGGCTTTACATGGAATAAAAAAGCTGTTTCTTACTTAGGAGGAACTTGTCTTGAAACTTTTCTTTTGATGGCATTGTTTATGTTGCGTTTTAAAAGATTGTTGTGTTTTACTGACATTTCCTGTTTTCAGTTTTGCTGATGAGCTACAGTGTAATTTCTGTCCCATAGGGAGGACAGAAAGGAGTTCATCTTCCTTTATGTTGTAAGTAAATGGTCTCATGTAGTGGGACTTTTAAGTCCCTGTTATTTGTAGCAGGAAAATAATAAGGGTTATATATCAGCTCTCTAGATGCCTGTCTGTATGACTGAATGATTTGAAAGTTGATGACTTTGCATTGTAGTAATTTTGAGAACTCTATTTGGGCAAGTAACTTTCTTTCTTGGGGGTTCCTGACATCTGGCAACTGTATGCAAAGCAAGCAAGTGAATATGAACTGCCATGTTTGGTTGCTTTTGGTTTGCAGTACAGCCAGTCATCCATACTTGCAATTCCTTCTCAACTGTTGCAAGGGATGGGAAGATAACTCTTCACCATAAAAGTGTCTTCCCAAAGGAATAAAACAACTCCGTTATCTAAATGCACCGAAACTAATGGTAAATAACACATTCCCCTGTATGTCATCTGTGACCTTTTCAAACTGAGGGATGCAGCTTGAGGACATGAGATCCACCCTCAATCCAAACATCTCTGGGCAGTTCTCCTGTCCTCAGAAGAGGGGAACCAATTCTAGGAGCACACTCCCTAGCCTGTTACACAACTCAAGCATACAGGCACTCAAATAGGTGATCTTGATGTTTTCAACTCCCTAAAGAGACTGACCTTTTTGCCTCCACTTTCAGGAACTCTGGCTGCCTTCTTCTCTATGTGTCAGGAAGGGCAATGGGAGTGGCTTCTAATCTCTCAGTAAAGTAACGTGGAACACCGTAGTGTGTGGCATTTTTGAGGCCCCACAAGAAGGGACTTCTTGCAGCAGACAGTGGCAGGGCAGAGCCAACAGATGTAATGATGAGCCAGAGGCACTGCAAGGTTCAATGCACAGCTTAGGAAGAACCTTTTAAGTTGTGTTTTCTGTGTGTGAGGCTATGCTGTTTATCCACATTTTATAGGGCTTGTTTTTACCTATAGCAAGCACTATTAGCAATATTTAGACAGATCTTCAAAGCATCATCAGATATTTGAGACCAACAGTCAGCCTCAGTTTTGTTGAAATGATAATTGGTACTAAGAAAAATCAATACATGAGGGCTGTTACAGCAGAGGACACAGCTGTACAATAGAAAAGTAGGATGTTAGAGTCTGTGGAATTCATATATACAATGCCATTGATTTGAAGAGGTATATTGTAGTTTTACTTCCTAGAAGACCATTTCTCTTGTTGGTGTGGAGAAGGGACAAAATGATTTCCTGGAGAGCTAGGGGCTTGCAGCAAGCTGGGGATTGGAGCATGTCCAGTATAATGGATAACTGAGGTAGCTGTGGTGGTATTAGTGTAAAGACATCAAAATTCTGCTGATGTGGCTGTGAAATATCTGAATATATCTGGTGAGAAAGCTTTCTTCTTGGTTTCAGTGGAGACTCAGGTGCTGAGGAAAAAGGAGGCTCTAAGAAAAGAGATGGAAGAACTTGTAAGCAAGATTGCTTGTGTTGGATTCTGGATGAACAGCAAGATCCAGTTTCCACTGCTGTTGGGAATTTTTAAACAGCAAGAAGATAAATCTGTGAAGAAGGAAACATACAAACAAACCTACAAGATGAAGGTATATGAGAATCCTTGACATAGCTTAGAAACACAAAGTTGGTCTTAGTGTATCTATTTGATAAATCCTCTATTAGAATTCTTGCTGCTCCTCAGAAAATTCTGCAGACTTGTAAACCAGCTGTTTATTTCCTTCAGTCCTAATCTTACGCTTGCAAGAAAAAGTGTTTGGAAGCTTGAGCTTAGGCTGAATTGTCTTTCCATTCCTTCAAATTGTGGTCACAAAAGCTGGTTCTGATGTTGATTACTAGTTAAGCATTATATCTGAACTGCTGAATTTGTCTGCAATTTGTTCTGTTACTGGGTACTGTTAGACTGGAGAAAGGAAAAGTCCAGCAAAGTAATAAGAACAATTGTGTTGGTTTAAATATGTAGGTCCAACCACCAATTTCTTGTGATTGCATTGTAACTGTGTGTTTTCCTGTTCTGCCTATAAAATGTGACAAATGCTTTCTTCTTCCCATCATATATAAAATTATATGCTCTTTAGGATGGTGACTTTTCCATTCATAACATTCAGATGACCCCTTGTGTCACTTAAACACACCAATGCTGTTACCAAGAAAATGTTTCTAAGTCTTTGGCCACTGGCTCATTATCCAAGCCAAGCAGAATGGTCAAAGTCTGCACTCACAGGGACCGTATACTAAATGAAGTCTTGGTGTAAAACAAAGTTATTTCATGGTATTCTTGACATCACCTGTTCATCTTGACATCATGATGTTTCAGGTGGTTTTTTGGCTGATTTTCTTCTTTGCAGCTGATCTAATTTTGAAGGGTGGGAAGAAGGATGTTCTCTCCATTGTGTGCTTCTTCATGGTGTGTTCTGCGGCATTAACAAGTTAACAAACGAAAAATAGGAAAAATGAAGAGCCTATCTGGCTTAGCTCAAATGTAATATTCTGGAAATACAATTTTCATTTGCAGAGTTAACAGCCTTCCGAAAGATAACTATTACATGAAATATACAGTTCTGTTTTGACATTGTATATGTTTAGCATTATGTATTTGTCTAAAAGATAATTGATGAAATTAAAGTAGCTCAAAACCACCTCCAGCTGAAAAAACACAGCATTTTTACAGTATAACCCCTGGGAAGCTTTGATTTGTGTCTTTTGGATCAAATTGCTTTTCGAAGTTGGAGATGACTTTTGAAATTTGGATCCTCTTTCGTGAGTTTAACATATGATCAAAAGGGCAAATTTGGCATCTAGGTTCCCTGTGTCTGCTGGTTCAGAATATATTGGTAGGAGTTATTCTAAGAATCAATTCAGTATAGTTTTTGGAAAATAAGAAAATATGTTAATAGAATGTTATGCAATGAGTGATTCTGCAGTAGACTCCTGTGTGTCCCCAGAGATGAGTTTCCATGTAATGCTCTGTGTGCTAAAGCAACTGCCTGGAGAGGGAATTGGATAAGTGTTCTCTGTCATGATACCTGTCTGAAGCAGGTCCTAGACAGCTGTGGTGAGATGTGGAATACCTCCAGTATAAGTACCAGTAGACCCTACAAAGCTGGTGGGGCACACTGCCAGGAACTGCACAGTTAGGTGCTGCTGAACACAAAATTCTTCAGAAAAAGCAACAGCCCCATAATGGAAAACTACTAAATAAGTGCACTGCAGAACACACAAGGGTACAACTTAGAATCTAGCCCTTCCCTTCCTTCCTCATTTAATCTTCCCTTAGGGTGAGTACCAGTAAAGATCAGTTTAAGTCATGAGTCCTAAATTTGTCAAAAGTACTCGAATATTTGTTCAGGAAATACAGGTCACCTGGAAGACAGAGAAGATGGTTTGTGATGGGCAAGTGAGAGATCATACTGTGTAATACTGTTGTGCAGTTCATGGTATTTGAGGTTGACCTTTCTCTTTTGGCAATGCAGAATATTTTCCAAAACAGTCACAAACCAGTAAGTTCCAACTTGAGAGCTCTCTGAGCTGTGAATTCATTCCTAGCAAGGGTTAGGATTTAAAACATCCATCCTTAAATTGTCTCGAGATGCAACTCCTTTTTCTTCCCCCACAGAGTGGTGTTATACTCTTGTAGGGAATTAAAATGATCTGGACAGAATGCTATTTTATATATTTAATTTTTTTGAGTTCTGAAGTTTATTGCTAATTTAATAAATTGTCTTTTTCTTTCCTCCCCAATTACCATCACATTTTCTCCCCCACAGACATTCATATTTTATTTTGATCATTATTTGCCTAAAACCTCTCTATGTATGATTCTGGAAACACTAAATATAACAGATTACACTGCTAAACTCTGTAACAAATCTTTCCCTGTCCCAGTTAGGACTAAAACATGCAGTGCAGTGGCCATAGCAAGCATCTTGCATGTTTGAGAACTACAGAATGGCATTTTAGTCCCCTGGCTTACAGTAGGATCAGAAGTTTGTTGGAATAACTGACAACCAGTGGGGCTGGAGATCCACACGGTGGCAATCTCTCTGTTTCTGAAGAAGGTTATACTGAGCTGGTGAAGGGCCTGGAGCACAAGTCTTACGAGGAGCAGCTGAAGGAGCTGGGGTTTTTTAGCCTGGAGAAAAGGAGACTCAGAGGAGACATTGCTCTCTACAAGTGCCTGAAATGAAGCTGTAGTGAGGTGGGAGTCAGTCTCTTCTCCCAGGCAGCAAGTGACAGAACAAGAGAAAATGGCCTCAAGTTGCACCAGGGAAGGTTTAGATTGGATATTAGGAAAAATTTCTTCACTTAAAAGATGGTCAAGCATTGGAACATGCTGCCCTGGGAAATCACCCAGAAGTGTTCAAAAGGCATGTGGCACTTGGGGTATGGTTTAGTGTTGAACACATTGTTGCTGGGTTAGTGGTTGGACTAGATCATCTTACAAATGTTTTCCAAGCTTTGAACCTATGATCCTATAAGTTTTTTCATGCTGCATTTGCAGAGAAGGTAACAGTGTGCCCAGAGAGGCAATAGCTTGATGCTTCCTATGATGTGGAAGACCTGTGTAGAGTGTACTTTCATGAGATAACATAGAAGCAGAAAGAAGATGATTTTCAGTGTTTATTTGCTGCTTTATGTCACCAAGTGGCTTGTTTGGTAGCGTAGTGTGTTACAGGGCACGAGACCAGAATGTTCTCTGCTGCTTCCCGGAAACCTGATAGCCTATATTGTTAACTTTCTAGTGCTTGATTCCTTCTTTACCATGTTGAGTTTTCTAAACCGTTAATTCCTTTGCATTCTGCTGGAAGATGATATGTTCCTCCAGGCAGTTACGAGAATAATCTGTAAGTATTGTGGTTTTGGCTAGTGTACCAGGAATACTGGCTCAGGCCAGACTGCTCAGATGGGCATTCCTGGGACTGCAGAGCAGTTGTTACAACTGCAGTCAAAGGACGGTAGCTAGAGATCTGGAAGTGCTTCCCCTCCATGCATTTTTAAGGTAGTGTCAATGCAGAGAATAAGAGACCCCAGCTACCAGCTCAGTATGAGCTGATCTCTTTTGGAAGAAGTAGTGTGTGTTTTGTTGGACGGAGCTGTCTTTATGGAAATGAAGAAAGACTTTTACAGAAGACTTCAGGAAGCATCACAGCAAACCCAGAGTAGCACATTGACCAGATTTTCAGCATGTTCACCAGATTTTTCTAAGGTCTTTTTAGAAGACAGTTTCAGTGACCTGCATGTGCTGCCCAAAAGGAGCTGGAAACCATCTGGCATCAGTACATATCTGCACTGTCCTTCTGCAGGCCCAGTGTAAAGAAGGTGGTTATCTGGGGTAGCTGATAATGGCATGATCTTAAGAAAGATCCTGAACTGCCAAGGTGTACTGCTGAAGTAACTTGAGTGGTATTTTGTTCTTGCTTTTTCTTTTAATTTCTTTTACCTTTATAGTTTCCCTCATTGACCTTATCTCAAGAGAGCAGGGGAAAGGAATGAGAAGGAAATGTAGAAATAAAGGCTAGGCACTGAATGCTGACTGGTGTTGCCTTACAGATATCTATGCTTGCTTAGCACAGTCTGAAATTTAGAAGGCTGCTGTGTTCTTTGTAGTTTGGGGGGGTTTATGTTACCCCTTGCATAGGATTGATTGTACATAATATGACATTCAGGTACTACGATTTAAGGAAACTCTGGTAGAGTGATGATTCTACTTATGAGCTACCAGGGTCCTACAAGTTTGGGTTTTTTCTATTTAACACTTTCCAGAAGTCTGTTGAATTCTTTTAGAAATTGAATTATTTTTTAGAAGTCATACTACTTGTGCGTTTTTTTTAATCTTCCACCTTTCCCTTTTTAGAAAAGGGAAAGTATCTGGGAATATCAAGAACACTTATTACATTTAGTTACTGGTATTTAAAATTTCCAATTCCCAGAAATAAATGATGCTTCCAAATTTGTCATGCAGCATATATTTCAACTGCTGGTGAGCACAAAGTTGCCTGGTTGCCCTATAAGGGAGAAGACCTGTTTTGTGTTTTTTACTGTTACTAGGGCTTCAAGTATTTTTCACAGATTGATGAAAGAGTCTACAGAGCACTAAATTACCAGTTTTCTTTTTCATTCAATGATCAAATGCTTGTCTTCAATGGGTAATTGTATGTCAAGAAGAAAATTGAAGGGGAAAGGAGGGGGAATATCAACTGAAAATATTTGCTGTGAAACACCCAAAATTATACCAAGACTTAGTAATTTACTGTCCATTTTAAATTATTTAATTCTAATACAGTTGATCAGGTGCTAAAGCATTGTCTTGCTGTGTCTGCTGGCAACTGTAGAATAATATCACAATACAAAAGCACAGATTAGTGGCTGGCACAACAAAATTAATTTGCAAATTCTATAGCTCTGTTGTAAAGCTATCTTTGGAATCCTTTTCCTTTTTTTTCCTCTCCAGTTCTTCAGAACATTTTTTCCATTTCTGCAGTATGACATAGGTTTTAGTATTTAAAGGACTGATATTGCATGGAAAAATATGAGCGCAGAGATGTTGCTCTTGGAAGGATATTGTAATTGAAATTGTAGAGGCATTGAACTAAAAGAGCTATGGCAGACTAGGAAGGAACAGAAGTACTGAACCTTGGATTTGTTAATGCAGTTTCCACCCCATGAAAATAGAACTGTCCCAGAAACTGAACTACTGTTTCGAACAGACTTCCCAATGGATCCCTATAGTTTTTAGCTTGCCTGCATGAAAAGCCCTGTATTTTAAGGGATATTTCTTATTAATGTGCTAAATTAATTAATTAGATGTTCTGTAGCTTACACTCTGCAAGCTAAGAAATGCAGTTATTGAATACACTCTCTTCTTGGTGTGGACTGCCACCTGAAAAGGCTTATGTTTGATCTTAACAGAATTGTGCTAGGTTCAGGTATTCCTCCTATGTTGTCTAAAGATTATACACCTAAAATAGTAGAAATTGTGTATGGGTAATAAATCATGGATATAATTGAGACTTTCCATTGAAATTACAGGCCAGGGCAATATCATGTCTTGTACTTGTGACCCAGACAAAAAATTACATACTGTGTACAAACTTCTAAAAAGTCTCTTTCATGAGTATGTAAACAGCATGTAGGCACTGATATCTTAAATCTTTCAGCTGATATTATGTTCAGGATAAAATAGCTTGTTGGAGGAAGGGTTTTGTAGTAACTCATATGACTGGGCCAGAGTTTCTAGGTAGAAGTCTTGTGGACATCATTGGCTGGGTCCAAAGGCTATCACAGAGGAAAGCTTTACCTCTGGGGAACTTGTTTGTGGGATGCTGATAATAAGTGGCCTGAGGAAAAGGTTCAGGGTTAAGTGATAAAACTGAAAAATGAAATTGCTTCCTCCAAACTTGAGCTTAGAACACTCAGAGAGACAGGACTTGTGTAAGCTTCAGAATGATGTAAATACAAATACTAATAGCCTAAATACTTTCTGAATGTTGGGGCCTTTCTGAAGGCACTAGTCTGTGGTGTCAAATTATACTTTGTTTTGCAGACTTTTAAGTTTTGGTAATGATATATGTGTGTTATCTTCATCCCCTCTTCTCCCCCACATCCATGGGGATCTCTTAAACTCTGTGTCTGAAGAGATTTTGAATGTTTGCCACTGATTGGAAAAATTCTTGTACATTGAATAAGGACTCTCTATTTGCAGCTAAGCTCTTAAGGATTACTGAAATTATAGACAAACTATAATTATGGTACAAATACTAATTACTGGAAAAATGGAACAAGTTCTAATTTTAAGACTGCTAAATATTCAAAACTGTTAAATATTGTTTTTTTCAAGTCTGAGCCTCAAATTAACGTCTTTTAATTTAAGCAGTGTTATGGAATTGATTATAATATTTTTGTACACTAAAACTGGTGAGTTTTAATAGCTCAAAATAATTTATAGTTGGAAGCAGATAAAGACATTTGAATGGGAAGAATAACCACATTCCTTAAAGGGAGTACACTTGCCATAAAATATCCCTTAAGAGATGTGTAGCACCTTTTATTTTTAAAGAAACATTCTTGTACTAGAACAACTTCTAGTGACTGACCTTTGTATGGAGCCAGGCCTTGGTGAGCTCTGCACATCCTTTGCTGGTCCATTTTCTGTTCCAAGCTTCTATAACCCATGGCATTGCTGGCTGGGAGCTGGAGCCTCAGCAGGTTGTTGTGAGGTGCAGGCAAGTCCTGCCCACTAATGCCTACACAAGAAGAAATGTGTGGGGAAAGTAACACAAGGGACATTCTAGGCACTCAGTATCACAAACATTGAGTCTGTTTGCTTCTTTTAAATTGTCCTTCAATGCATTACTAAAGTTCTGTTTAAAATATTTGGGTTTTCATATCTGATTAAAAGAAGCAGCGTATGAAAATACAAAACCAACATACTTGCTGCAACCCAGCAAATGGGACTTTATACCCCAAATGCAGAATCAATTAGCCATAAATTGAGAGCTTATGGCATTTGCCAAATGTGATCTGTAGCATGAATTGGAATAAAAACCCTGTGGATTAACAATTCAGTTGCCATAGAAACTTCTGAAACTGGAACTGAAACCTGCTGAAGAACGCAGCTCGTGACATTTTGGAACCTCTAAGCCTTTATACATAATATCAGCTGTAACAATAGTTATGTGCGTGGTTTCTTTTTTTGGCCTCCTAACTCCCATGAACACTGGAAATGGGTTCTTTATGGTTAACTCTGCAGTTGCTCTGGTTGTTCTTGCTGCTAGGGATCACTACATACAGGTGATCACTCCAACTCCCGACATTGCAGGTATTATGTAGAGAATGATAGGCTGAAATTATGTATTTATTATTTGCATCCAGGTGATTTTGGCAGTCACAGACCAATTTCAAGAATGTGCATGTACCTAGCAGTTATACTCCTATATATACTGTTCACTCTTTAAAAGCTGTATATAGCTGCATTTACCAGCTTCCACAACCCAGCTCCTAGCCTGGATCTAGAACAACCCTCTATGCAATAACACTTAGCTGATTCAAAGGGTAGTTGGCAGCAGGTGGACCTTCCATTTCTTGTGTTTTAAATCTCAGTGTCTTCTCATCGCTCTCACTTCTGGGTTTGTTCAGTTCAGTGCATCTGCAAATCAGACTTCTGTAGCTTTTGAGAGAGACTACTATTATAGTCTGCAGAGAAACATGTTGGTGAAGTTGCAGTCAGCTTTTATATCAAATCCACATTTATAACCACCAATTGGATCATGGTTAGGTGAATGAAAGGCTGCTCTACCACTCCCCTCTGTTGTATGCTCTCTGTTGCCTGGTCTTTTGTCTTTAGAGCTGTTAGTCCAATACTTCTTGTGCTAAAGGCACTTGAAATAGAGACCTTTTAAATGACTTAATGCAAGAGAAAATGGCAAATCCTTGTTCAGCTGAAAGTGAAGGGATAAAAGACAAGGGTTTTCATCCAACCTTTTAAATATGCTAAAAATCAAGCAACAGGCATCCTTAGCTATAACCTTGTTCAAAGTTGTATTCAGCACTTTTGTCCTGGAGAAAGCTGAGACTTGGCATGACAAGAAACCACAAAAATCTTTAAATGATGGCAAGGCAGCCAGGCCTGTCTACTCCAGATAGCTTTGAAAGCCCCTATTAGATTAATAGAAAAGCCTACATTGTTGACCTATTGGTTTGTTTACACATTAAGTTTTTGGATACCTAGACATCTGGATGAAACATCCACGAATTGTTGAGGTCTCTGTGTAGTAGTTGCTAACTGAATCCCTCTTTAACTTTTAGCGTGCTATTTAACATTTATTTATAAATTCTCAGTGCTTTCTGCTTGAGCAAAATGTGACACATATACTCATTGCTATTAATCAATGCAGAATCTTATTTGAAACAGTACTGTCTTGTGCACCCTGATTCTTCAACCAAACTCTGATCACTCCATTTTCAGCATTTTTACATCCTGTAAGATCTAGCATCTTGCTGCCATTTTCAATCTGTTCTTCTTGTAGGAGTGTTGTTTAGATGTTAACTATTTGTAAGGGCCCTGCAATGTGCATTTTGGCTGTTCTTACCTCTTAGTGGAAACTGAGACTGGAGTATTATAAAAACATAACTGGTACATGCAGGCTTAGGCTTCTTGCCAAAATAAAGAAGGGATTGGGGGCAGGGGGAGGTAGGAGTAAAGGGAATGGAAAAGGTCATGTTCTCATAAGAAGTGGCTGCAACTTGGCATAAATTTGGAAATCACATCTGTTTTATCTAGTGATGAATTTGGCGTAAAGTAGTTACCACTTCTCTTCGACCTAGAACTTGGTTTTGCAGCCCTTCTGAGTATCATGTGGATTTTTAATCTTGATCCAATGTGTCCTGTTTCCTATTTCTCTGAATTTCATGGATTCATAATGTTGGTTGGCTAGGTCAGAAAATTTGAAAATTTATTTGTGCATTTAAAGGGGCGGAAATCCTAAAGACTCCTAAAATGAATGCAGTTATAGCATAGTCTTTACAAAGGAGTAAAATAACAGTAATTTTAAAAGTCGTTGAAGCTGTAGTTAATGGATGTAGTGGACAGAGATATCAGTCTTTTGAGGCCACAGGTCCATCTAGAACATGAATCCAAAAAATAAAAAATGAGCTGTGCCATATAAATAGTTGATGCTGTTGAGTCTTTGATTCTTTACGGAGCGTCGCAGAAGACGTGCAGTTCGCAGGAGTGAGACATTGCATTTTGCTATTTTCATGGATCTGATAATCTGTATAGCAATAACACACAGTGAGCACTTCTGCTGCTGGAGTTAGCAAGTCTGGACTAGTTACTATTGTTGTGACATAGTGCTGCTGTATCAACAGCAGAAGATTCAAAAACCTTTATCTGTTTGCAGTTGGGTTTTGTTTGTTTGTTTTAAGCTGTTCAATTGACAGCCCAGCTAGTTACCATGCAATCGAAGGGAATGTAGTTCCTTAGTACCTGAAAGCTAGAGAATTGTTTCTAGAGTTTATAAAGTCTGTTTATGGTTGAATCTTTAGCAGTAGTGGAATCAGGGCTGAGGGAGGGTATGGAGAATTATATAACTGCAAAACCAAGTATAATTGGAGTGACATTTCATAAAATTATGAAATAGGCCAATGGAAAACTAAAGATGAAGAATGGCAGGAAGCGCACACAAAACCTGATTCTGTGGAAGTCCCTTTCTACAGCCATCGTCTTTTGACAGCATGTAAAGGGCCAGGTCCTCAGTTGGTGTTAGTTATCCCTCAGCTGAGACAGCAGAGCTGCACTGATTACCAGTTTAGGCTTTGACACAGCCTGGCTGACTTCCAGCTTGCACTTGGGCATCTGATAATACCTATACTGGTGTAGGACATAAACACATGCATGGCATAAACAGGAAAATGCTATAACCTTTTCTTTTGCAAGAATAAAGGTTGGCAAACACCTTCAAACCACCCCCAACAACCAACCCACCTGACAACCCTTGAATCCTACCATTTTCTGGTAGTATTTATCCATGCAAACTTTTGCTTACAAGAACATTCCTAGAAAGAGAAGACTAAAATCTTTGCAAGAAGTGCTTGCACCAGTACTTGTGCATGATTTTGTGTAGTGACTGTGATTTGAGTCATGCAGTGAGCCACAAATTGATACCGTGTAGGATAGGGGAATGAACATGGACAGTGGGTGATTGGTGTAAAACAGCCTTGAGATAACTGGCATAAAACCGTCAATTTACTCATGCTTTTAGGAGTTCAAACCATGACTAAGGAGCATAATTCTGAATTCAAATTCTGGTCAAATATTTTTCTACCAAAAAAAAAAAAAAAGGTAAATATTTGTTGAAGATCTCTGTTTTCATGAGCAATTATGTAATTGTTTTGCAAAATTTGTCAGAATCATGACTTTGTAGAAGAACACAGTTTAAAATCTGTATCAAAACAACTTTTGCAGATAGATTTTTACTCTATTAATGTTCCCAACATGGTTGGCTTTGCTTTCAGGAATGGTTCCTCTGAATTCAACAGGATCATTTATGGAATAATGAATATAGGGTCTAATTCTGATACTTCAGTAAGAAAATGTTTCAAATGCTGTAGCTAAACACAGGTGTGCAACATCAGGTTGAGACAAGTGTTGCAGACATAAAGGGGTGTGGATTGCTGTGATCATTGCATCCTCTATACTTAATATAATTTACTATAAACTCTTTTGGTCCTGTCCATGCTTTTAACATAAATCACCTTGTAACAGTAACATTACAGACTTGCTGCTACTTTGTCTTAGGATGTTGCTTCTCAAATTTAAGAGCTGACCTTATTTTCTCTAAAGCTGAATATTAAGGAGCACAGATGTCTGTCTTTACTTGGTCATGAAATATCTGTGCCCAATAGTCATGTAAAAGTTCTGAGAAAAATCTTTCTTACCTATTTCATTGAGATTCCCTGAATGTCATTTGTTAGCGACTTTTTGCAGCTATGAATAGGAAGCCTGAAAACAGTCAAGTGCTTGACTGCAGAGGCAAAAATTGTTTCACGAGAGACACCCTGTGAAAAAATTGGTCTTTCTTGCACAAGTAGGTGTAAGTTTACCAGAAGAATTGATATGGGTGACTAAAAAGTCCCTAGACTTCCTACAGTGCTACCTAATACACACAAACTGGCAGTCACAGAACACTTTTACAGTCATGTTGTTGCATTGCTCCAGCATCTTCAAAGTGTATTGAGCCAGCTCTGCTTATGGTTTTGCAATGTCATCCTTTGCATGATCTTGGACAAGTATGGCCAGCTGTGTAGGATGATACGTATGTTGCCTAGTAACATCAATGCACGAAATAACTATCAGAATATTCTCTATGGGGAATACTGGCTTAAGGCCTTCCAGATTCAGGGAACACTTAAAAAGCGTATTTTAAAAATACATGACTACATTAACATGCCTACTCCTACCTTAATGTCTAATGTGAGGTAATACTGAGATGCTGATAACACTGAGATTGGCCTGAGTATCTACAATATGCCCCTCAGATGGGCTCAGTGCCACTAGTCACTAAACCATGATCTGTAATAAGGGTAAAAATTACGGCCATTTTTGATTTTATCTTTTATTTACAAAAGGTAAATAAAAGATTTAATGGATGTGAATGTTTCACTGCTGTCTTCTAGAAATCACACAGTGCAATAGATGATAACTTTTCTTGCCTTTTGTAATGTTTCAAACATCAATTCTATTGCCTGTTAAATGTGTTTCTGAGCATTTGAAACATTGAAAAACAGTCCAGGAGTAAAATCCTAAACATAAAGCAACTTAGATAATCAGGTTCCTTTTGTCTAGTAAGCCGTGATAATCATGTACTCAAAATCTATCTCTCAGGAAGAAAATTGACTTAAACATTTTGCCTTCGCTGAGTTATTAAGGCCTGGCAAGTCATGTGCAACTGCACTTTGGGTAAAGCTTCAAAGCTGACCATGCTGATTACTTTAATTTAAAGAAAAATGCATACCAAGTGAAAGCCTTTTACTGGTATGATGAAGACATAACTGATAATTCAAAAGCTTAAGTAGAAAGTTTGAAGGGTAAATGATGACTAGACAAGGTCACCGTATTAAAAAAAACACCCCATAACTATAACAATACACTGTGCATGGGGTTATGGATTCAGTAATGTTTTCTAATCTAATGCTCTTATCAGAACTGAATTTGTCCTGTTTGTAGCCATTCTGTATCCTTCAGGGGGAATTATGAAGGTGGATTCTCTGAAATAAGCCAGAACTTGGTTTCTGTCTTGTTCATGCAGCTGAATTTACCCCTGATAACAAAAAACCCACAGTTGCTTTTCAGCTATCTGTTGGGCTTCCTAGCAATTGCTATTACAAATATAATGAACTGAACATGGCTTTCTCAGTAAGGCTCTGAAATCTGATGCAATTTGCATAATGAAATATATTCGGGGTTCATGGTTTTAGCTAAAGTTAGCATAGTGAAATATCTCACAAAGGAAAAGCAACCTAGGTGGCTCAGATTAAAGCACAGAGAGATAGTTGTGGTAAATGGAAGTTGGCAAATTTAAGCTAGAAATGACAGGTGAACTGTTAATGCTGTGGATAAGTGAATAATTGCAAAATGTGCCTAGAATGCAGTGGGCTTCATGTAGTTTGACATACTTATATCAAGACTGGCTTTCGCTCTAAAGTTTTCCAGTAGTTAGCTATTGTCTTCCTTCTTAGAGGAAGTGCATGTTCTTGTGTTCCAGTCATGGGACACTGACCCCTGGAAAACAGTGGTACTATCAGCATTAAGGGAGTGGAGAAGGTGAATCCTTGAAAGATTAAATATTGGATCACGGTATACCAAAGCAATGTTGTGACTTGGCTCTGGTAATTTTTTATTTACCTAAGCTGGTATTAGCCGTGGAAAACTGTGCATTAGTCTTCCCATTCAGCTTGTTGTTTGTCCCTGGCTATCTGGCCTGTGACCACCTGTAGGTATAGATGTTCTGCTGTTTGAAACAGAGGAACTTAGTACACCTTTGGGAGATTGTTTAGTGGTTTTGTGTGACTTACATGCACTCTGTGAGTCTGGGCTGCCAGCTGTCAATAGTGGTTTCTAACCAAAACACAGATCAGAGGGATCAGAGTCCTAAAATGAGGAATGTCATGGCCTGATGTAAACGCTTGCATGGGGAAGAAGCTGTCTAGGCAAGGCAAACTCAGTGTCAGCCTCAGACTGCACTGTAGTTGTGTTTAGATGTGCATTGTGGAGAGGATGCAATATGTTGTAGTAAGAGGTTTCCTTTTTCTGGCTCCAGTGGGAGCAGGCTGAACTCTGATAAGGATGTTGAACTGACTTCTAGCCTTCTCAAGCAGTGGATTCTGACTCTCAGCCTCATTCAGGCCTTTTTGACAAGTTCAGCCTGTTGAAACAGGACATTATATATAGACTACTGGAAGTAAGACTTTCCCTGTTGTCACTATGTTTTGACCACCATGAATTCTGTCCTGCATGGAGCATGAATCCACTTTCATCTTGTCTTCTCTGAAGCAAGATTACCTCTGTTTCACTCTACAGTGAAGAACCTGGCTTTTTTAAATACCTGATGATAACACAGACTGTTTTCCTTACCCTTACTTTCAGCATCTTTAGCATTGTGTGCCATTCTCTACATGCTGTGCACATGGATTTATTAATGTACCGAAGATGCTAAATTTACTTGGGGAACTATTTTCAGCCCAGGTCACAGTGCTGCTTTGATTTGCTGATGGGCCTCTGTATTTATTTGCCAACATTCCTGCATGTTTCTGGTTCTTATTTATTTTTCTAATGCCAGTTTCCTCTCATTAATTACTCTAACCCTACACAAATGTGATTTTCTCATATTACAAGAAATCTCTTACAGGGCATGGACCTTATGTTACTTCCTGAATATTATGATATCTTAATTAGGCTATGTATTAAGTAGCAAAATACTTGATTAGGTCACTTACTATTTCTGTCTATCGCAAACTAGTATCTGCAAGCTTAACCCTAGAGGCTGATTCTGGCTAATCATACAGTGCATAAATCATGAGTGGCCTTGAAGTAAGCAGCTTTGTAATGCCTCAGTCTCTCAGCCCTCCTGGGACTCTTCCCCAGACGACAATTCAACACCTGGTTATTGATTATGGAAAGACAGATGTATATAAGGTAGATACAATTGTCTCCCTCTTCCTGACCATAAAATGAGATGGCTAGCTCTGATTTTTGAGAACCTGGTCTGGGACTAAAACAAGATTGGGCTTTTTTAGCATTAGGTGACTGAAATACATAAAGCAATCCCTGCAGCAGAAATACGCGTCAGTTATAATTAAGCATCATCTGTATGTGTGTGGGGGAAGAGGACTGAAACGGGTGATTTAAGAGCAAATTCCTCCCACACTGCATCTCCTTGTGAGAACAAGAGTGAGCCTTGCTGCACTGCAGTACTTTTTACATCACTTCTGTTTCTGAGAACCCAAAAAGTGGTCAGAAAACAACTGAATGCCTAAAAGAAGGGGGATTATAGAGAAGGAATCTAAAGCATATTTATCATGCTTGATATATCTGTGTCAGTCTGTAAGGTTTGGGACAACTGTGTGTTGGGAGGATGGTCATTGGAATTTCAGGAACCAGCCCTTGTTGAAGAGGAAAGTGATTTTTCATGCCAAATTACATTTTCTGGTTATTACTCATTCAATCCTGTTTGAGGTTCATGCAAGCAAGTTCGGGAGTAAAACCCAGTTACTTTTAAAATGCTGGATGAGCAGTTACTTTTAGAAGGCTGAAAGAAGACTATTGGGGGAAGGATCAATCTAATTGCCTGCACAAAGCCTTCAGCACTGCTTTGGGTTGTACCTGCTGAGCTATGTGCACAGCTATTGGGTGTGCTCAGTACAGCTTTCAGGAACAGAGAACAACCACTTTCAGCAAATTTACTCAGGAGGAGCCTGTCTGCCAAGTGGAGCCACCTCCCTCCTTGGTTATGTTTATAAAAACATTGTTTAAATGGGGAAAACAAGAGAAGAGCAAACAGATTCCTCGACCCACCCAGCACCTCTCTCTGCGGCACAGCCACTCCTCCTGTGTGGGATCCATCACATGACAGGGAAATGCTTCTGGAAGCTGTTATTTTAAAATATTGGCAGCACATCTTTGGGTGGGACTGCTCTATCTCGTATCTTCTTACATTCTCCTACCAGCTACTTTTCCTGTTTTTTATGTTGCTCTGGCTGTATCAGCTGTAACAACATAATTCTTGTTTGTCCTCTGTGTGACTTTTTCATATGCTTTGAATGAGGGTTGTTCTGTGGTTGATGCGCCAAAGACCAGTCACCAAATGTGACACTTGTGTGACTCTGGAACCCCAGCGAGGAAACAGTAACCTCCAAATGGCATGAATGGCTTTTGACACTGTATTAATGCACCTGCATAGGCCAGAGTGTGCTCAGATGCACAGAGAGGCAGTGCTACTCCAAACTCAGATTATCTGTGCAAGGCGTGATAAATGTCCCTCCATGTCCTTGCTCCCTGGTGCAGTAGTGTAGCCTGAACTTCAGTCTGACTGCAGGTTCCTGGTGTGCATTTTACAGCAGCTTGCACTTAACTCTGAGCCTGGCTTCAGGAGGTCCTGCCTTACAATATCCTTTCCATTCATTAGACAGCAACCTCCTGCCCTTTTATTGTTTGGGACAGTTGTGCATGGGGAATGCAAAGAAGTGATAAAGCATATGTAAGCCCTTACATTGTTTTTTCCACTGTCTTGCTGTTTTGAATAGTAGCTAATGATATTTGCAAAACTTCTTGCTGTTACACAGGTTTGTTCCATTCCAGTGAGGGACACCCTTTGCTTCTTGCTGGGTGTTCAGAAACAATAGACCAGTCACAAAAGGATTTTGCTTTACCAGTTGTTTCTGTTGGCTGGGCTAGTCCTGATAACATCTCCTCCTGCTGTGTACAAAGAGTGCTTGAGCTGAGGGCTTTAATGTCTTGCATGGTCAAGGTTTTGTTTCAAAGGGTGTAGTAGTTTATTTTTGGAAGGAACTCTGAGGAGCGGCCACATAGCATTGAACTCTCCTATCCTGTTTATCACCTCCAAGTCCAGCCCTTCTCCCAAAATGGGTTTTCAAGATGCAGCACTGTGCTGAACTACAAGGTAAGATTTGGCAGTGAGTTTTCTGCTCTTGGCAGAGTATTAGTTGGCACAGGAATTTGAAAATTGCTTGGGGATAAACTGCTTAGTCTAATTCACACCTAGAACAATCTCACACACTAGTGGAGTTCCTTTACAAGTGAATTTGTTCTCTTTTCACCATATATTATCTTAAATCTGCTGGAACACAGCTGCCATAGCCACTATGGAAAGGCTGATTAAGTCAAGAAGGGGTAATACAAGCCTTAGCTGAAAATACTGTTTAAAAAGTCAAATTCCTGAATTTTCTTGTCTTAGTATCTTGTCCTGTTTTGCTTGTGCTCTTGAAAGAGTCCTGCACAAGGCCTTTTCTACATTGCAGGCAATGTACGAGAAGAAAGTAGAGGAAAAATAGTTACTTAAGAGACTTGTCTAAGATAGATGGATGGAAACCAGCAATCCTAATTTGCAGAGTCTTGGAGTTCTGAATAATCTAATTTAGCTGTCTGAGAAGGATAATTTTGCTAGACTTCCAGTTAAGTGTTCCAGAAGCATGACTAGACTGCTGCAGAAGGAACTCTGATGTGCCTAAATGCATTACTTGTACAGTTGCTTGACTGAATGCTGATAAGCAAAGCTGCAGCAGCCCATGTGCTTAGATCTGTTGACTTTAATGAGACATGAGGCCCTTCTTAAGTGCCCTTCTTGAATTGGTGTCTGACTACTCCAGTACTTCCAAGGCAGTTGTATCCAAGTCAAGACTACCAAGTAAACTCAAACTGAGCAAAGCCTCACAACCAGACTTTGTTAAGGGGATGTGTTCAATGTTTGTATTTAAGTGATGGGCATGAGACAAGGAGTACAGAAGATTGTAGTGTGTTCCCTATTGCTCAAATGCATCTTTAAAAACATTGCCAAAATCCCCTAACACTTTGACTAATTAATAATAATAGGGCAAGCCTTTTTGTTTAGAGTGTCATCCAGCCTAAGGTAACATGGTTCCTCTTTGTACAGGATGCTACAAATGCTTATCTACAGTGTTTGAAATGGATTTTCCAATTTTAGAAGAAAACCATGAATTTAAATAATGTTCTGCTTCCCTTCTGCAGAAGATCTCGGCGTATGCATCTCAAGTGGGAGTTGAGCAAAGAGCTCTATGTCAGCTCCTGTAACAGTGAGCAGATTAGCAAGGTTCTGAATTAATTGGAAACACCAGCTTCCTGGAAGATTTGCATCATACAAGCCTTGTTTTTTCAAATGTAGTTAAGTGCTGAATGCAGATGGAAGTAGAGTTGGAGACAATGTTAGGAGTGAAAAGAACACACTAATTTCTCAGATTTTTGTGGCAAACTGTGCTAAACTTGTCCAAGCAAAATTTGTCAGTTCATATCTTGTTCTAAAAGTTATGTAAAAGAGTGGTGTCCAGAAGCTGGGAACAGAGAAACTGTTGCTGTCCAGGCCTTGATAACTTTCCCAGCTGTATTTCCTATAGCAGGAGCTGAGGAGGGAACAGCTGCAGTTGTCTTATGCTAGAAAAGGATTCCCTCTCACAGGAGAAATCCCCTGCTCAGTGGATTCACTAGGTTTTGAGCCTACTTAGTGCAGAGTGTCACACATAGGGCAGCTTCAACAGCCACAGAATTCAGTCTTTCAAAGATAAGGGTAGATATAGAACAGATGATTTCTGAGAAGTGGTATTAGGATGCCTTTTCTGATGTTGGTCCCTTCTCATGGATTTCAGTACATATTCTTGTGTGTTCTGTTAGGCACTGTATATGTCACTTGCAGTTGTCTCAGGTTAACCCCTAACTGTGAGACTTCTGTGTCTTGTAAATAGTTCCATCTCTGACAGTAATGCTCTACTATCCTCCAGTAAGGATTTATCCTCCTGAGCACTGTATGAATCTGTAACCTCTTCCTGAAGTGTTTCATCTAGATGTAAAAAATCTCATTCCATAACCTGAAGTATTGCCTTTGCCTTCTCTAGATCCTGTGTGACTGTCTTATTCCTAACAGTGACACAAGTAGCTATCCACATGCACTACTTAGGTATTTCACCTTAGTCTCTCCTTCCATTAATCTCAGTGATCTCTTCTTTATTAAAAACAAATAGTATTGACTGGGCCTGTCTCACAAAGAATTAGAAAGACTCGTGGCAGAAACTCAATGCAGGAGCAGTTGCTGTTTCTTCAAGAGGTCAATTTGACTTGTTAGAAGTGAGAAGCCTCTAGCAGTACCCCTACATCCTTGCTCTTTGGGTCCAGATCTTTGGGCTTAGAAATGTTTAGCAGTGGCTTGATACTAGGTTAGCAACAACTGTAATAAAAATAGGATATTTATGCATATTGGAAAATGCTTTAACAAGTCTAGGGATTCTAGAAGACTGGTCACAGCAACTGAAATGTATTGTGCTAAGTGTTTTGATTTTAGTGCGTATTTTGAACATGGAACACTTTAGTGAGTGTTTGAATACACACCATATAGATAGAAATGATCATCAATTTTCTGTTCCTTTTAATGAAATACTGTGGCATCTCTCCCAGCTGATACTGCAGGAGTTTCCTTTTCCTGCTGGAAGTTGTCTTGTTCCTTGAAGAAGCATTTACTTAAGCATAGAAAGTTCTTTCATGTTTCCGGAGAGTTTGCTTGGAAAGCAGTAGTAAAACCTCAGTGCAAGCCACAAAATTATTGTGGTAGTAAACTGTAATATGATGCTCACACATTTTCTGGTATTTGATTCCTGTAAGGTTTTGTTATGAAACACTTAGTAATGTAGATCAATCCATGCTAGTGACAGCACATGTGGCTATAGAAAGTGCACGGCGGATGGAGTCCTGATGACAACATTAGCAGTTACCTGAAACTGTACTGGCCTTGCACAATATTTCTGGTGGCTTCATTTGAGAGATGCTGTGGCAGGCCAGGTCCAATGTGAAGGTCATTAGGACAGTAATTTTCATCCCATTCTGCTTCCTGTGAGCTGTGGAAGAGAAATGAGCATGGGGCAAAGGAACTTGCCTATAACTAAAATGCAAGTGATAACACGGAAATACAGTACATGGTGGTGGGAGGAATGCAGTGAATCACCACTCCTGCTAGCTTATCCTCGAGATCCTTCATAAGTGGAAGGAGCAGATGGCATTGCTACAAAAACACTGCCCCATTCCCAGAGCCAGGCAGCTGAAGCAGAATGAGGCAACGTTTGGCTAACGCTGCTGCAGGGGCACACACCAACAGTACAGGCAAGCTCCCAGCACACCCATTAGAAAGGCAGACAAGTATTGCTTTTGCAGCCTTTATTTTGAGCTGTGTCTGTGCTAACAAAAGAGAAAGCCGTGTTTCTCTTTTAAAACAGCCCAGCTAGGACTCCAGGAGTTATCACCAGGGTATCTAACATAATTTTCATATCAGTGTTGCTAAAGGCAACACAGGACAAATTGCCTGAGGTTTGAACTCTTATCATTGTTGAGCAGAGCCAGGGTCATCTTTGCTGGGGAAAGCCATTCTCTGCAGCCTCCTGGGACATGCTGCAATAGGAAGAGATTTGATCTCTGGAATTCCCATAAAAGAGATTTGGCTGACACCTCTTCATCAATGCTAGCAGTCTCATGCTGCAGTGATTTAATGCTTTGAAACCTTCAGATGATTTTAAGCTGAGATTGGATGTATTCATTGGCAAAATTTTATAAACTGTAGTGGAAAAATTCATGGCATCTTTGCTATGAGTTTAATTACTGCTGAAGTTGCTTATGTGTGGACTGATTCCTAGAGGATCTATAAATAGTGCAGCTCTCAATGGGATACAGCTGAGTAGAGTCCCTAGGATTTGCTTGGTTTTGTCTGGAAGACACTAGGCTGTGACATTTCTGTTGGAGAGGAGGTCTCTGGCACCTGTGTTGGCTGGAGCACTAGAAGCTGAGACATCTAGAAGACCGTTGAGCAGCTGCAAGAAGCATTCACTAAGAGGAAAACCCTGAATTTGCCAGATCAGTACCATCCACTTAGATGCACTTGAACCTCTACTGTGCAGCCTCCCCTCCAGAACTGATGCTGCAGTATCCACATTACACCAGTGATGCACTGACTCGGGACACAAATTCCTTCCAGTGCTGGTTCTGACACAGATTGTGAAAGTTCATTCAAGTCCTGCTGCTCTCATTCAGGTTGGGAAATCCACATAAACTTGTAACAAATGCAAGTTTGCACATAACCAGCAGCTGGAGAGTAAGATTTTTGTTAGATGCTGTGCTAAGTGTGAATCAGCACAAAACAAATCGATTTGTCCTTCATCTGCCCTTGGTTGCAATTACTTGTAAAGGAAGTTTGTGCTTACTGTGAGAAGCCATGTGCAAGATATGACAGCTAAAAACAATTAGTCTTTCACCAGTACAGTCCAGTCTTTAGGTGGTATTTGGAATATAAAACATTGCATAACAGCCCCCCTTCCCACTCCTGCTATATTTGACAGACTTACAGTCTTTGTGTAGTAATTACCTGAGTGAAAACAAGGTATGCATCTGGGAGATAAGGGGGTGTGGTAATATGCTACTGGATGACTTTGGCTTTGATATATAACTTTAACAATAATTTCAAACATGAGTGGATGAACCCTTCTTCTCACTGATTTTTCTAGATTTTTCTCAGCATTTACCATAAATCCAAAGATGGTTCTCTGAGACATACACTCTGCTTTGTGATCAAATGGCACCTCTGGGGAAACTTCAATATTCTCCTTATGCTACAGCTTTATGTAAAGTGACCTGAAGGCTGTGACAAGGAAATACTGCACTCTGACACCACCAGCCAGGGCTCTTGATGTTAAGAGAAATTAATTCCTGAGGTATGTTTTAGCAGCTGCCTTGAAACAGAAGAATCTGTCAACAGAATACTGTGTGAGATGAAGCTCTAGCCGTAGAGGGGTGGAGGGAAGAAAAAAGTGTCCACCCAAGTTTTACAAAGGAGGAATAAATTTCAACCAGCACTATGCAGAGGCAGGAGTTAAATCAGAGAAGGCCTTTTCAGAGGGCAGTGACAGATCAGCTTAATTTCCCCATTCCATGTTAGCTGTGCTGAACCCATCCTTGGTTTGTTTTATGGCTATTTAGTTACATAATCAGGGAAAGCAGAATGTCATTGAGCTCCAACTAAGTAATTCTTCTTTGTCAGGAAAATGAAAGAAATGAAAGAAATTGCTGAAAATGGCTCCACTAATGTTAGAGTTGGAAAAAAGAAAGACAACGTTTGAATGAAGCCTCGTCCCTGACATATTTAAATTGAAATCCATGTAACTTAAAAACTGTTTTCAAAAATGCTGCATACTGCAGACACTCAGCACTTGTGAGGGAAAAAGTACAGACACAAGAAAATTCAAATTGGGCACCTGCAGTCAGCAATCACTTAAAACAATTTTCACTCTTTTCCTCTCCAGCCTTGCAGCTTTTCCTTACATAGTACAGCTCTGTTCTGAACTACCATGCTACTGCATTCCTAATGTCATGTAAAAAATGCTACAGGACATGTTTCTACCTCACCAGATTTAATTTATTTGACATTCATGTCACTGAGATACTTGATTAGTGTATTCAGGGTGTCAGCTTTATATAAACATCTCTCATTTTAATACTTTGTGGAGATCTGTGACTGTTGTAAAAGACCTCAGTCACCAACACTGATTTTCAGAAAACACAGCCATTGAATTATCCTGATACACAGTTTTTGAGAAAGAGGCCAATATGTGTAATGCTTTTTGCAAAATAAAGCTGTAATCACATTTGGTTACGGTTTGCATTCCACCGGCATATGCTGGCCTGCAGCTCAGACAAACCAGGGCCTGCATGTCTTGACATTCATGATCAGAGGTCTTAATACACAACTATTTCACTTGTGGACAATTCAATTTTATTTATATTTTCAATGGAAATTATCTCTAGTGTATAAATATGATGTGGATGGAATTTGATTTAAAAATACACTTTTTAGGAAATACAGCAGCAATACTTTCAGAATTAATCATAATTTTCTGATTTACTGATGAGCATTAACAGATTAGGAGAGAGCAGAAATATGAATTATTAGTGTAGTCTGATATGTTGCTAGAAACATTAAATAATAATATTAATACTATTAATAGAAATAATATACATAATATATTAAGTGATACTGTTGCCATGCTGCATAGCACCTCCCACTAAATGTACTTCTGCTAGTGACAGCCCCACCTTTTCACAGCTTAGTAGCTTTGGATAATCACACATTCTGCAACTACGTCCTGACCTTTTCATGAAGCAATAGAACTGGTTTGCCAAGACTCTTCACGTGGTTTAGATGGCTTTAGTTTCCTTGTCTCTGTCAGGGATAGACCAAGAAAGTGACATTTGAATTTTGTAAGCTTTTGGTGAGATTTGGGTCAGGATTTTGCGGACATTATAAACCATGACATTAGCTGTTTTTTGGTCCAAATAAAAGAACTCTGCTCTCAAGTGATTCCTGGATTTTATAGTCTACACTTGGAAAAAGCATTAGCCTTGTCCAAACTTCTGTCTGACACAAACTCAAAATAGCTGAGGGAGGTGGATTGCGTGAGAAGTTTTGGTCTTGTTCCAGCTTGTCTATGAACCTTGCACAGCATTTGTGAAGTGCTCAGCATCAGTTTGGACACAGCAAGTGGACGAGGGATCTCCTGTGTTCCTGTACCTTTCTGCTCTGTCCCCTGGATATGGGAGAGCTGCCTGTGGCTTGGCACCCTCCTGGGGAGTTCCTGCTTCCTCCCACCCACAACAGACCAATGTGATGATCTGTAGCTCATCCCCCACATGAATGAAAAGTGCTGAAGTTAGGCTTGGTCATTAAGTAACAACACCAGATACCTGTTAGTCCTTCTAACCAGGTCACTAATGGTTAGGCATTTTCTCTTCTTTCATTCAGTTCATTTTTGGGGTTTTTTTTCAGTAACCTTATTCAGTACATACAGTTCAAGTACAGTGAGCTTGTTTGAATTTTTTCTTTGAACAGTAGCACTCCACTCAGTCTCTAAACAGCCACCTTCCCAAGTCAGATACATGCCCAGAATCTTTCTCTTGCAGAGAAAGAGCTGGTTCTGTATATTAGCATAAATAAGATTGAGAGAAGTCAATGAGCCACTGTGTGGCTCCTAAAACTGTTATGTTTTGTCTTTGGATACTTGCCCTCAATACATGTAACTAAGGAATGTGTGAAATTTCTCTTTGCTTTCCCAGAAATTTAAGGAAATTAGTGAATAGTTTTGGGTTTGGTTCCCTCCCCCCCCCTCCCGCCCCCCTTCTCTGCTGATATACAGAGAAATCTAATAATGGTTTTCAAGATCTCCAATAATTGAATGGTCTTTGCAAGTGCTCTCTCCTTTCAATCACTCCCAGATGCCCATGAAATCCATGGGCTCTGTCAGGACCTAAACAGGGTGGGATGCAGGCTTGCAAATTTGTTCTAGAATGATGCTTATTTGGAATATCAAATTTAGACTCCTCAGTTTTTTTCCTTGTCTGAACATGTTCATGTCTTACTCAAGAGTTGTTATTCTCTGTAGTTACATTACTAATAAGTTAAATGGCATATTCAGAGGTTTGTGTCACAGGGTCAGAGAAGGTAAATCCACTGGGAATGATGGAGTGTTTCTGTCAAAGGCTTAGGAGACTGACAGTACCAGAAGTTTGTCTGTTTTTTCTCAACTGTATCAGTTAATTCAGGAAAAACTTCTACTTTTGCCTACAAAATTTGCCCTGAAAGGTTTTACTAGTAACATGACAAGTAGTTATGATTCAGTAAGAACTACCAAAACATGGTACAGGTGAGCAGTTTAAGCAGGGATACAAAGCTGTGTCTGTTATATCAGACTGATTTGTGTGCACTTTGTTTCTTAACAATATACTAATAAACTTGGCCTTTCACCAGTGTTCCAGTGAAAGTTCTTAATATTTTCAGAACATGGGTGTTCAGTATTTTTTCCAAGTGAAAAAGACCCAATAAGCTTGTTAATACACGCTGGTAGTATAAGCTGTACAATTAAAACCAAACCAAAAATCATGTTTCATTTAAAAAAATACCAGCTTTGGTACTTATAACAAAGCCAAAGGAGCAGTTTGTTTCATTGCTAAGACTTCATTCACTATTTAATGCAATACCTGATTTTCTGTGCCTTTGCTTTATTTCACTAACATTTATCTCCTTATTTGTCTGTATTTTTCCATTTAGACACCTTCTCTTGTAAAATTGTCTGCCAAACTTCAACTACCCCCTGACTATCTTCCAAAACCCCCTTCAAGGCCTGTCTTTGCTGCACTGCCTACAAATCACTGTCACCTGGCAGTTTTGAGGCTGGAGGCCATCTGTGGCCATGGTGACTGCTGATTTATGTGAGCACACCCATCTTCATTGTTATTCACGCCATCTTTCACACATTTTTCCCTTAGTCACTCAATTTCTTGTCTTGGGAATGTGGAGTGCAAGGACTTTGGGGTGGGAACCGCCTAAAATAATGAATATAATGTGCAAAATAGATGTGGAGCTTTGTAAAAAATATGTCAGGAAATAATAATAAATTTGAAGTGCATATTTGTCAAAACAAGATTGTATCAAATTAATTACGGAGGAGGATGTGTCTACCAAAATATGTAGGCCAGAATCACTGATTCAGCCAAAGACTGGAAGGGTTTTGGTGACTTAAATATCTTATAAACTTCAGGGCTTAACATGCCGCCATCTAACTCAGGGTAACCTTGAATCTTTTCTGAATTTTCGCGTCTTTCAGGGTGCACCAGAGCTTTGATATTTTTGGGACATATCGTCTTTCATATAGCTAAACTCCCAGCACTAGTGGCAGAGACTGGGGCGTGGTATGACAGAGAATTTTCTGGTAGATCTATCCCATATGGGACTCCTCTGCTCCAGAGACTTCTCAAAGGCCACTTTAGGAAAGCTTTTTGGCCACCATGTGTCTCTGGAAAGAGACCAAATGTTTACCCTTTTATAAAACCATATTAAGGCAAGATAGGAAAATATATAAGTGGAAAACATAAATCTGTGCAAAGAAAATTGTGCAAAGTCTGTGCAAAAAATCAGAAGAGACATTGTTTGGGAAAACCCGTGTCAAGTAAGCATAAAATTAATTTAGTGGTAGTTCAAACATTTTAGAAGAACATGCTATATTCGACAACAGGGGCCCAATCCTGACTGTGCTGAAGCAATAGTAGTGCTGAAGTAGTTCCAACAGAATTTGTGTAAGTGAAGGTAATTTCTTTTCCATATCCATGGATGATATGTAATCTCTACATTGCTCCTATCCTGCCTGTCTACATTTTCACATGCCCTAGCACCAATCCGAGATGACTTTGGAGAAAGCTGGCTTATCTGTGCACAGAGCTGTGCTGCAGAATCAGCATAGCCTTTTTGATTTATTTTTCAAAGCTCTTCTGCATGGTTTCTGTCTTGATTTTCTTGTCAACTTGATTTAGTGCAAATCTCTGGGGATGCATTGTGCATTATATGAAACTGGTGTTACTGTTGTTGAAGCAGACTCAAGCAAAGAGCTTCTGTTTGTGGAACTGTTTTATGTTACATACATTAATTATGTCAAACTTCTGAAGAAAAATCTCTTGTAACAATCTAAAGCTGACCTTGTAGAGCACTCTTTTCGCTCTTCCCTGTAGTCTTAATTTTTCTCTATTCCTTGCTTCCCCTGACGAACTGTTTTTGCTTTGAGACTTGGCTGATTAATAACTTCATGTCAGTGCTCTAATTTGAGCCTGATTTGCTAGCAAGGTGCTGAGCACATTCATTGAGTCAGTGGGAGTGGCTGGTATTCAGCACTTTTGCAAACGAGGACACTTACTTTAATGCCTCAGTATGGGCTCAGGAGCCTGATTTAGGCTCCTATTTTTATTAACCAGAGTAATGACATCCAAATATATTAACTGGTGTGTTCTTTGAACAACTGCAGCTAGTATTTTTAAAGAAACATGAAGTCACTTAGCCAATTTTTAATGGAAGTTGCGTGTACAGTGCCCTGAGCTTTTCTGAAAATCCTGACCTGTCCCTTTGGTTCAGCCTAGCTCTGGGCCAGGAGGTATTTCTTTCTTCTGTGTATCGGCTTTGCTAAACGTGTACTTGGTTCTTCTGCTTGCTTGAAACTGCCATGCCAGCGCAGCTGGGACATGGTGAATGCCCTAAAATGTGGGGACAGTCAAGATGCATAGATTACTATCACTTTGATTTCAATAGATGAGAATACAGAACGTGTTTGGGGCTCTAAAGGGAGAACAAGGAAGTAACAACAAGTCTCCATGTTAAACATTTCTCCAAAAGGTCCTGTGAGTCTTTGGTCCTACTGAATCTCTCATTGCATAAATTGACTCAATGAACATGTCAGATCCTGAAACTTTGCAGGCTTTTGCAGGTGGTGTTTGAAGTGAGCTGCAAAACAAGACAGCCTTTGATAGGTGTATGAATTTGTATAAATATATGAGGAATTGTTCACATAAATCCCTGTGCTGCCACAGTGATTTATTACATGCGCAAAGCTCAGGACATCAAAATGGCTGTGCTGCCTAACAGCTGGACCTGGAATGAATTAATGCAATATCATAATTCAGTAAAGGAGCTCTGCTCATGTCACAGAATCAGAGAGCAGCATATGAGTGTTTTATCAGCCTAGCAGTGACCTGAGAATATATTTGCACAAGTATGTAGTATATATTGCTCTTCTATTCATTGTCCTCTGCATTAAGACATTATTTCTGTGGCATCATACTCAGATTTAACCAAAGGAGCCAAAGATGTAAAAGCATACAGCTAATTGAAAATGTTAATAGAAAAAAACCCTAGAAAATGGCTATTACTTTGACCACTTCCTTTGACTTTTATATTCTTCCCTATCTAAATTGATCAATGCACATGGTCAGACGAATGACAGTCTCCTTCTCAGCTAAGCATTAGGAAAGGGGCACATAGTGGATGAAATATACTCAAACTCAAATTGAGTGCCTCAAATCCTGGAACTGGATAGCCTCATCCTTCTTATCACAGCCAGTAGCAGAGATGGTGAAGTGGTGTAGGCTGTGATGTATTGAGAACCTTACCTGTAATACATACTACTCATAGACATTGCTGTATAGAGATCTTTTAGCAGAAAAAAACCCGTGAAAGCCCGAGTTATGTGAAAGCTTGCTTGCTTGTTTCAGGTTTGTTGATGTTTTGCTCCTTAAGAAGGCAGCCTGCTTCAGAGGGGTTTATGATTCCATCTCTCCTGAGACCCATCAGTGCACTGGATGAGTGTCTGAATGGTGTCTTGTGCCCCCATGACAGAGAAAATTATGGTAGCAGCAGGAAATTACCCAGTGTTTTGTACTTTGTCTGGTCAAACATAGATTATAGTCTGATCTCCATAGAAGAAGAGGTATTTCAAGAATATTTCCTTCTGTTTTGAGGAAGCCCAGAGACTGGCCAGCAGCACTCAGTGGTCCCTAGAGTAGAGGCCTTAGGATTGATTGCTGCTTTAAATTTCCCATGTTTTTTTCTCTAGGCTTGAGGTGGCTGTGTGGGATGGTAGTGCCATAGGGCTGGGCTGCACTGCACTATTAGGAGCATGGCAAGTAAACCCAGCAGATGTGAAATCTCATCTTTTCCCCCTTTCATATGCACAGATAAAAACAACATCTGCCAAGAAATGAAAAAGGAGCATAGCAGAAAGAAAAGACTATGGTCAAGAAAACTTGAAGACTTCTGATCCCCAGCGTTTGGCCTAGGCTGATGTATTCTTTTGTCCCATATTTTCCTCATAAGGCTGCTGGTGTCTTGAACAACTTCAGACCCTTCTAGCCTAACCCTGGAGAAAGGGCCAGTACTCAAGTATCTACACAAAAGTAAGCCTGAATCCTATGTATCTTGTCAGCTATGACATTCATATCACAGCAGATATTTCTGTGTGCAGCTCTGTGTTCTTGTACATATATTTCACATACAATTTGTAGGTATTTACAGATGAAAGGTGCAATCTGCAAAGTAACAACACAGAACTCTATAGGTTAATATAAGGGATACCATTTTTCTTGCTCTCCCCTTGATTTCTAACAACTGCTGTTTGAAGCTATCTCTAAAAGTCCAGTAGCCCTTCTGCCTGTTTGAGAACTGCCAGGAAGCTGGTTTTATTATGATTTTTCCAGATATGATATTCTTCATTTTTATTGTGTTATAAATCCTGGTTCATAATGTGTCCACCTAATTTATTTTCTCTTCCTTCTAGCTGTAGGCACTATCTCTTCATTTGCTCTTACCGTTAGTTGTGAATGCATTATCAGACTCAAGGGATGCTTTGTTCTCCTCCATTCCATGCCCCTTTCAAAGTTTCCCCCCACAACTTGGGCAGTTTATTTACTTCTCAGCCCCCATTAATCATTGCCATATGCGCCTCACTTTGCAGAGATACTCTGGGCCACTCACGGCTGTTAAACAAATGTAGAAGACACACGTGAGTTGCTGGTCATACTCTACAGAGAGAACAGACCACACACAGACACAAGCTCCAAAGACTGACAAGTCAAAGGCACACATTAATTTAATATGGACCAGCTTTTTACAGCCAGAGAGGGGCAGGGGGGTGAAACACTGACTTCTGTTTTTGCACAGAAACTGATTACATGGTGATTATTTTAAAGGGAGATCAGGTCAGATTTCTGTTGATAATACATCCCTAGGAATTTATTTTAATATGTATCCAGCTTGAGGTTAAGCTCATGAGTTTAATTGGAGTTCACAAGACAGAGATTTGGTCTATTGTTCATTAAATAAAATATGCTTCATATAGATGATATAAATCTATTTGCATGTTCCAGGACGTGTAGTTGCTTTGAGCCGTTCAACTGGTTCCAGCATCCAAGTTGCTTAATTCCATGGCTCCTCAAGGTATGTAATGTGTCTGACTGCTGCAGCAAAGATGGAGCAACAACAATAAAACACAGAGAAGCATGCTGATGTAGCTATAAAGGAAATATTTTTTCCACACAGCATTAATTAATAATAATTAGGGAGTAGAGCCTCCTGTTGATGAATGTCAGTGAGACTAAGGGCTTAGCAAGATTTGAAGTGACACTGGATCTTTATAGGCTCTACTCTGATTGCTCTCCCTAAGCCCAATAAAGAAAAATAACCCAGAACTTATGAAAAGTTCTTGATTTCTTGATGAAACCTGAAGATTGCAACAGCTGAAGTTGTCATCTGAAGATGTCAGCTAGTAAAGACACTAAAATCTGAAATTTCTGCTAGACCTTTCCACAGTGCCAGTGATGGTTTGCCTAAAATCTGAGTCCTGATGTCTCAGTACTATTTATCCTATTAACACATCCCAGTTACTTTTTATTTTTTATATACTTATATACCTGTCTAAGGGTTCTTGAAAGCTAAAGCAATGAATTGCAGTGGAACAAGCTTGTGTAAAAATTCTAGAATTAACATGACCTGTTATGTAGCATGTCACCAATGCATTTTTTGCTAAATAATGATAAGTTGACTATTCTTTCTCTTTCCTAATAGTAGTAACTCAGATTGGTGTATGTGTACTTACTACATATTGCTGTGTTTTAGGAATATACACAACTTTATGAACATTTAGAAACTATAGGAAAATAAATTTAAAGAAGTGGGCAGCATAAAATGAATAAAAAACAATAAAATTTTCCCTATTTCAGCTCATGCTTTTCATGTCCCATTAGGGCCCCAGGGGAATGCAATTCAGTGTTGTCATACACTTACTTTTGGAAGGATTTCTCTCAGTGTCCTCTCAATCTATTCAAGTTCTGAGGGTGAAGGAAACTCAGCTGCCAGTACCATCTGCACAAACCCATCAGGGCCTTGTTCAGCATGTAACTCCTGTAAATGTTTCCCCAGAGCTGTTGCTGGCTTGGTGCTAGAGGTTTGGAAAATCTTTTGGCTCCCTTTCCTTTCCAGCTTCTCATCTGAGGCTTGAGATTTCTGTCAGCATGAACAGCTTAACCTACAGACCTGCTTCTCTGGCTCAAAGGTATGACAAGACTTTTCAGAGCATAATCATTAAGTGTGTTGCTAGCATCAGATTTCAACATGTTAATAAATATTGCTCCATCAAAAATACTGGCATCAATGGCAGGAGTTGTACCTTGAGGCTGAACGTTGGTCTTGACAGTAGCCATCAGATCACCATTCCTTTCACCAAGGTGATGCTTTTGCATTGCCATTTTTTATGAACTTTTGAAGGTTTATCTCATAAAAACCAATGTAGCATGATTTCTGTCACTGACAATAGTTCTTTTAAAACATCTTTCTCTAGGCCATTACCATCTAGTCTAGTAATTACATGAAAAGTGTATTCAAATTAACACCTGACATTTGCTGCAAACCATATAGAATTTCACTTTCTAACTCTGCTGCAGTAATCTTTATTGCATTGTTGTCCTGCCACAGACTGTGTTTGCATTGGATGCAGTGGGATACATGTGTTAGCATGGGATTCAGAGGCATGGGATGACTCTTCTGATGTACCCAGCTCATGAAGGGATGTGTGTCTCTATTATTTTGAAGTGTTAGGAAGCTATTAATAGTCTTGCTTTACCATACACAGTTAATCTTCCATAGTCACCAAGCACCTTTTACAGATTCAAGTTCCAGTGAAGTAACAGAGAGTGGATTAAATTTTCCAATACCGCATTTGTTACAATCTATTTATCATAACAGCTAACACTTAGGCAAATTAAATGCTCACTGGAAGGCACAGCAATTTCTTTAATCTGTGCAGCTTCAAGCATCACCAGAAGATGATGCTACAATGTATAGTGATTGTCACATAACGCATTGTGTGGCATGGGAACAAGAATATACATATGTACATACGTACATACATGGGTTTTCAAACAATAATGCACCTGGCAGGATTATATATTTACATACCGTGGACTGTGATTTTGTCTGACTATCAAAATTGCTAGTGAATGTGCCCTTAAATCAATCACAGTGAAGTTCTTGTTGGAAGAAAAACACCGAGTACACTTCGTGTATGCAGTGTGATAAGATGGCATGTGGCAATGTCCTTAAAATGGTTGCTACAGCCAATAAAGCTGGAAAGGTCTTGATGCAATATCCAAATTTATTTATTAAATCAAGCTGTGTGACTGATAGTTTTAAGGCTTGTTACACTTGCACGTATTCCCTTCGTTAACATGCAGAGGAGGAAAATCTGTCCCCAAGCTTCTGGGTAATAATGGCAGTCAGACTGAGTTGGCACAGGAGATTTATCATCGCAGTCCAGTATCTAAATCAGTACTCCCAGGCTTTGCTCTCTAGGTCCCCACTGTTGTTATCCTCTCATCACTCTGTAGTGTGTGTGATAGATGATACTCAGTCTCTTTTCCTTCGTCCACCCCATCAGGGTCAGTCAAGCAAGGTACCAGCTAAATAAGGAAGATGCTTATTTCTTAGGAATGGTCTCTAACCAGTATAAGCACAAAGACAGCATTCTAAATCCCCAGAAGTCACAACCTGGTTACACTTCAACGCAATGAGGTTTCACAATCAGAATCCTCAGGTGGAAGCTCTTACCTCCCTTCTTCAGCTGCACCATGTTACCCATTTTAAATGTTTATTGATTTGTTATAGATATGGTTTCTATTGATAAACATTCTCAGACAAAGGCTTGTGTACAGATAGGTTTCCTAGAACACTGTGCAACCTCAGAGGAAGGCACTAGTTTCACACTTAATGGAAGTGCTGCAATGGCAAAATAAAACTGTGACTGTTTTAATGGCCTGGAGATAATGAAGGGAGTTTTCAGGGTAATTCATGGCTATGAAAGAACAGATGTCTTAATTTGTGTTAAGAGAAATGATTACACCTTGCAGTCAGTGTCCTGTGATGGGAACGTGTGGTGCACAGGACCTCAGATGGGAGTCATAACAGCAGGACTCCTGTCCCAGATTCACTGCTTGGTGTTAGACTGTGATAGTCATTTAATTTTCAGAGTCTCAAAAATAATTGAGCTTTGCTTTCTATCTGAAACTGCATTGAAAGCTACAGAAGAAACTTGACTCCTAGCCTGGCCATTAAGGGTATCCCAAATTAAACAGCAGTATTTCTGTATGCCTATAAGGTATATGTCATAGAGACATGACTTGTTGATATTTTTGTTGACTTGTTGCTATGACGTGTTGCTTTTTCAACATAAAGCACTGACATTTCCAGAGTGGAGTGCTTTATTCAGTAGACAAGTAACAGCAAAAGCCGTGTAACTCAGAGTATATCTTTCAGTAATTCTCTGTAATTTGTATGTTTATTTCAAACAAATGCTACAAAATGACTTGTTATTATCTAACATTTCAGAACCTTGGGAATTCTGTATATACAGCTTACTTCTCCCTCATCAGTTTTAAGCCTCAGGCTGAGGCAGACATAGACTATGTAGCAAAACACAAATGTGAGGACTCGAGGGTTTTGGTTGACTAGTTGTGATAACTTTTAAAACAATACTGTCCTCAGTTCTCCTTTTTGGCCCTTTACTAAAATTAAACATCCTGTCAAAGGGGCAGCACAGGAAGATTTGTGCTCTGTCCTAGGACTTTAATACTGGTATCTTGCTTAAGCTGCTTGGTAGATTGGTTGTTGGGAAGCAAGTCTATGTCTAAAGTTTGTGCACAGCACTTAATTTACCACAGTGGGATGGTGGCTACTCAGGAGACTAGAAAATCCTGATTTTCAGAGTGTGGATTACATTGGTAGTTTGGATATTTCAAAAAGATGGGGATAAATCAACAAGGCATTACACTTTAATTTGCCATGAAGGATACTGAGGGCTAGAACTAAACTGGGTACTGAAAGGAGGCTACCCATGACACGCTGGGACTCAGCAGGAGCTAATATATTCCCAGCTGCAAGTAGATTGGTCAAAGGACAAATACCTGGGACCTACTACTTTACTCTGTCTCTGGCATTATACAGGCTTTGTGTTAAATGCCCACCCACTAGGATAAGAGACTGCACTGGTGGGAAATGGAGATTTTGGGAGCTTGTGAGTAGGGAAGAACTCTGCAGCTTTAAACAGGTCACCTAGAGGATGTTTTGAGTTGGGTTATTGAGTGAAGCCTTCCAGATTATTTTAGCTTAAATTTTAAGGCTGAGAGGGGGATTATATATCATGTTACTTAATTCTTTGACAAAAAGAAATTTGAAAAAAAAATCTGTCTGTGCAATGGCTGAACTGGGCATATTAGTTCAGTAATAGTTTCAAAATGCCCTGCGAGCCTTTAATAGAAAAGAAGATTATGATGACGATGACTGTTAATATTTCAAAATTTGGGTGTTAAGTTTACCACTATTTACTATGATTCTTCATGCAAGATAGGTCTGAACTTAGATCTAACATTCTCTACAAGCTTAAATCTTCTTGATGCAGGAGAGATGAAGGAATCTGTACAGTTTTTAAAAATCAGTCTTTGCTTTGTTTCTGGTTTTGTTTCTGTTTGTTTCTGTTTAATGTTGCTGTGCTCAGATCCTTCACATTGCAAATGTTTTAGGCTTGCCGTGGGTAGATAAAGATTCCCTTGCGGCCGACAGAAATGAAGACAGAAAGCAAATTAAATCCCAGCAGAGAAGAAGTGCTTTGCTCCTCTCCTAAATTGCTTTCAAGACTTCAGTCTTAAAAGTGAAAACACTGAGTAGTAAACTTAACTGCCAGTGGTGCTGAGTCAGAATCCACAGGTCAGAGATTCTGTGATGGGCCTTGGTCTAAAGTATTACAAGCTTAGGTTCTCTTGCTTTGTGTTCCTTATAAACAGAATTTTAGATTCAGCACATCTCTGGGTTGTCTTGTTATCTATCTTTTGGGTAAAAAAAGGCAGAAAGCAATGCAAAGAAGAAATTTCAGAACTTTTCCAGACCTGCTGAGTTCAATTTGCTTTATAAATTAAAAATTAGGCTAAGGAAGATGTATTGTTATTTCATCCAAAGTAAGCAGCTTTAAGTAGTTCTACATGAAGGAAAAAAAAAATCTATAATTACCTGTACTTTTGCTCTCCCATTTGTCTCTGTAAACTGTTAAATCTGTCTCTAACCCTACATTGTTTCAGCAATTTCACTTTTAAAATCTGTCCCCAACAACACAGCTCACCTTCTCCTGCAGGTTTTAATTTTTTTTTTCATTTGTTCACTCTCCTTTTCCAGGGTGGATGGGACAAGAATGGGCAGAAGAGCCCACTCAATTCTTTTATGAATGGAAGGGAAGAAAATGTCCTGAGCCACAGACTATTTCTGCTCTTTTAAGGTAGAAATAATAGCAAATCTTGAGAAGTGAGATTACAGAAAAGGCATCCAATCTGAGGAATATATTTTTACTGCTAGTCATGGACATTGCATACGCTTAGTGATTGCTTAGCATTTTCCTCACTATTTACTTTTGAGACCTGGCACACTTTATGTATCTTGCTGGGTTATGTTTCACTTTCCAGCTAGATAAAGGTATTTCTCTACCCGTTGAGATAGAAGGGAAAAATCTCCCTACTGCTGAAGCTTCTTGTTCTCTATGTCATATCTGATCCCTTTTTAGGATGGGATGTCCCTAAGAATTCTGATTAGAGATGAGAACTTAGCAGTGAAAGAAAACATATGTTGAAAATTGTTCAAACCAAAAATTAAAATGCACTTGAACTCTGTCCGTACCCTTTTAATGTTGTTGTTATTTGCTCATAAGCATTCTAGTCTGACGTTGGTACTATTAATCACAACAAAAAGTTGAAGTAGCATTATAATTCATTTATGGAAAGTATTTCAAGTTCATAAATTATTTCTATTTTTATGGAAAATCTTATTCTAAGCATTACCTATATCTTACTAGGGAACACAACAATACCTGTTGAAATGATGAGCTGTGTTTAACTAGCAAAAATGGCTGTATGTTTTCTGTGTGAACCTGTGTGTATGTGAACATATATATTAACAGATGTGAATTAACCCGCATAGCCTGCCAAAGAAGAATTGGTTATTGAAATCATTAAATGATTAATTAGGCCAGGCAGAAACATATGCCCACACACCCTGTCACAACTGCACAGCAAGACATTCCCTTTGAGGAAGCATGGATTTCTTGCACATATGGTCTGCAGTAGACTTAGACAAATCAAGACTTCCTTGACTTTCTGTCTTAGGGGCAGGGAACATATCTGTGGACACTGGTATGTGTGGCAGCTGCTATTTGAATTGAAAGGGCTGGAAATACAGGCAATGCAAGAGAGTGGACAAGTGTTTTGTACAAGGCTGCATGCAGTACTGGCAAAGCTGGAAACAGAGCCAGGTCTCTGAATGATTACATCTATACATCCTCCTTTATACTACCCTGTCTACCAGACAGAGAGAAGGAATGTCGTGGAAGGCAGAGAAATAAAAGTCAAACTTTATCTCTGCTTAGAAAAAAACTGTCTTTGTTTGCAGAATCTGTTTGTTCCCTTTATATAGTTCCCAGCAAGAGAAGTGTTAAACCAGCATTCAGAGTCCTCATTCCTCCTGGGATTTGGAACATAACAGCAGATGCCAAGGTTACCTTTGTCCTGTCTCTCCAGTGAGGCTCTAGTGCAGGCACAAACAGAATGCTGCTCTCTTCACTTTCTACTATCAATACCAACAATAATCATAGTTTCTTACAATGATCCCATTTAAATTATAAAGAATAAAGGTAGTGGGACTGTTTAGTAACTCAGAGTCTTTTGAGGATAAATGAAGACTGCTCACTGAGTTAAAATCTTTTTTTCCAGAGGATTTCCAGAAGACAATGCTGTCCTGAGCCCTCTCATACCAGCTGGGAGTCTGCAGCATTTACCACAACCAAGGTTGAAAACCATGACACAAAATCTCTGAGCTGTTCAAGATCACCTCATAGCTGAACCTTTCCACACTATAGTTTGTCTGCTTCCCTTGTCTGTCTGTGCCAGGTTGCTATAAATCACCATAGTCCTGGTTTAATAATTCGTAATCATTCTGATGCAAAAACAAGGCAGTGCTTCCTAGTGGACAGATGATGAAATTAGGACTAAGAAAGTCTGAGATCTCTAATATGCCACTGATTTGTGGGGTGGCCATGGTCACATTGCCATTCTCTGCCTCAGTTTTCTCCGTTTGTAAATTGGAGACAATTTATTCACTTTGCATTTGCCCGCCACGGATATGAATGGTAGTCTGTGATGTAAATAAGGTGGATTCTGGTTATTAATTTTTTTTCTCTATTTTTGGCCCTCGTCCTTGACAGCTTTGTACTTTGCGCCATCATTTCCACTCTGCCCTCTTCATACAAGACTAAATGGGAGAGGACTCTTTCCTTGATGGTAGCCCATGTGCAGTAGTCGAGATACAATGTTGAGGGAAAAAGCAGGGAGGTGAAGTTCCAGGCCATTCATTCTGACAGATGACAGCAGAAACAAATGTGTCTCACTTTTGCCCTACTATTTACTCAAGCAGAAAACAAAACAATAGAGGTGGGAAAAGATCTGAAAGAGCTGTCACAGAACAAGTGCACCATGCCAATAATTTGAAGGATTAAGGACCCCAAGCTGTATGTCCTGACACAATAGCTAGGGCCATCCTGTTCACTGGGTTCATGGATTAGAGGGATGTTTCATATGATTCTGGTTTTCTTTTCAACTCTGGTTGAACAAACATAGCCTGTGTGCTTGCAAATCCCTTGTTAGCAATGCAAAAGGTCAATACAATTTCCCTTTCACTACACTCTATGATTTTGCCTTTGGAAAATGTTGCAGTTGGTCTGTCTGGATGCCTTCACAGAATCAGCATGACTTTGTGTCTGGTTTAAATTGTGTGATGAAGAATGGTGGGAAGCCCAGAGGAGAGGCCTGGAATCAATATACCTGCATTGAGTCGGAGACACTGGGAGACTGACCTGAGACACACTTGACTTTCTTGTTTAAGCTGCTGTCTTATGAAGTAGGGTAGTTCAACCTTGAAGTGCACTTTTGTTCAGGCTATGGCTATGGAAATGGCAGGATTTGGGATCAGGGATGTCACAGATTTTATTTTAAAGACTTCTCTGTTTTTCAAATAAAAAGATGGTGTTACTTTAGTGCTGTGGAAAGTTTATCTGGGTTTGAGTCAAGAAGGGATTTTTCTTCTTCTCACATCACTGCCAGCAGCCTGTTAAGAAGCTGTCCCCTCCAGTTCCTGTGTCACCTCAGGCAGGGGATTGCCATTCCAGCACTAAATATGTGCCTCCTTTAACATAAACTAGCGGCACAATTTAGGAATATCATGGTGAATGAGATAAATTCTCATCATCAGGAAAGATGATCACAGAAGTCCCACAAACTTCAGTAAGTGAGGAGTATTTCTAGTATTTATGTACTTATTACCTATGAATATTTGTCATTAAGAATCTAAAAAGTTACATGGTTTGTGGGAGCACAGAAAAATTTCAAGAGGTATCACAGCTCCTGGGACCAGCATGTGGACACAAATACTCACTGTCTAATGAAGAATCACTTCTCTTTTAATGTCACAGCTCAAAATTTCCATGGGAAGGGATGGGGGTAGGCAGCAAGTGTTCAGTGTAGCCGAAGTCTTCCTACTAAGAAAGATTCTGATATATGTTTGAGTGCTTTTTGCCTGCATTGCCCTATAATCCATTTATCTCTGTTTTCTCATACCAGTTATTTAGCTATTACATTTATCTTGTTTCAGTGAGGGTACTTAGATTAGCATTAAAATTCCAATGCACCTGGGTAATGTCTCAGGGTTGTAAGTGTGATGCTGTCTTTGTATGTGCACACAGCACAAACCCCTTAAAGAGAGGGATGCCTGTCAATTGATGTTACTGTGAAGGCTGTTAGTTGCTTTTATGGGCCTCTACCTGAAGTACCAGCACTGTTAGTTTCCTCCTGGTACTTGTCCCTGAGAGACACTGTTCAAGAGAAAAATAGAGTTCAGTCCTTGCTCTCTGGGGCAGTTTGCTGAGGATGCAGTAGCAGTGGGGAATATTTGTTCATTCAGCCTGAGATGTCTCTGCATTGGATTCAAAGCAGTAACTTTGTGATGAAAGATTTGCTCCCTCTGGTAACATAGCTCATTGCAAGAAGTGCTGAGTTCACTTCCTAATGAAACCATTGGCCCTGCTACACACTTTAAGCTCTAGTGTTCACGTGTCATCTTTGACTGCTGTTATTAGTTTGGCTGCTAGTAAGATAACAGTCCATTACATGCCTTTTTTAATACAGCCTGGACACCAGCAGGAAGGCAGACTTCCTGCTTTTGAAAGGAGCAGGAAGATGGGGTATTTCAGGAGACAAATGTTTGATATTTACAAAATACACAGCAGATGGGCTGCTGTAAAGTCACCTGCTGACAGCAGTGAGGTACAAAGCCCTCTCCTGTTTCAGAGGAAATGCTGGTTTCTCACAGATAGCCCAAGTAAGATTTGAAGAGTTTTTATCTGCATCAGCTACATGGGGCAGGCTTGGGGTTTGAGCATATTTTGAAAAATATCTGCTCTTATTTAGGTGAATTTTCAGAAAAGTTCAACAGCTTTTGAAAATCAGGTCACGTGTGTAAATGTGCTTTCCCTTAAAATCATCATTTCTCCATCTTTTGACTTGCAATTGCCTGCTGCTGTGGGTGGGACTAGTGTGGTAGCCATGCCAGTGCTGAGGTTATAACAGACCTGATTCCTCTCTTGCCAACAGAAAAGACCTACATTGGTGCATTCCTTGTGATCTTGTCAACTCATTTTTACTGTTCCATAGTGTCCATAAGCAACATGTATGATCTAAGGATAGCGGGAGTGGTACTTCAACAGTGCAGGTAAAAAATATGGTCCAGAACTTCTTGCACTGAGAAGCACTAATGCAGCAGAAGGGCAAAACCAGGTTTACTTTGTGCTGTCGGTGGATCTGCCTGATGGATGAACCTGTCCTGCTAAGCAGCTATCTGCCTTCCCCATGTAAAAACCTGGAACAGAATAGCTCTTCTAGATTGGTGGATTGACATTCCTGGGTTCAGAGATGAACCAGCAAGTCCCCAGTTTAATTAAAGGTACTTGAACTGGTTTTTAGAAGCACTGTTCCAGGAGCAGAGACAGGCAAACAATGCTTGCAGACCCTGAACAGATTGGAGAGAACAAGGTTACAATGTTTAGCTGTCTGTCTACCTACATTGCTCCTGGCTTCTGCCTCTTTTGCATGGAGATGTACATACACACTTGCACACATTTGGCACTTTAGTAAGTCTCTAAAATAAAAATGAGCACTTCAGCTATTAGGTCAATCCCAGGCCTTGCTTTCAATTATTCTCACAGATGGCTACTCTTATGATGGGGGTTTTTGGGGTTTTTTTTGAGGGGTGGAAATACTAATGAATAAGATTTCAATTTTTTTTTTTCTTCTTGATGGGTTATACAAGGTTTTGTGCCTAAGTGCGTTCAATGGCTTTGGCAGAGGACACCACAAATTTTATCACCCTTCTCTCCGTTGGATGAGAGAGAAACAGACATCTATTTTCTGCCCTAGCTGGATTTCAGATTTGAGATTTCCCGGCTGTCCATTCTGCTCTGAGATGATGGTCACGTTCCTCTCTCCTGGGGATTTCAAGAAGCAGAGGGCTGCTCAGGATCATCACTGCAAACTTCCTGTCCCCATCTGGAAGGCAGCTAGCCTTCCTTTTGTATTTATTCATCTCTCTGAAATGAAGGGGATTTCTCCAGCTGCCCTTGAGAGGTTAGTGTGCTTTTAGAGGGAACAAAATTTGGGGTTAAACTTCCTTTGTGTCTTCTGGCCATTGAAAACAAAACATGTTTGCTCTTTTCTCAAACAAATTTACAGATTGATATCTAATTAATTTCTTTTGGCAATTGGTTTGAATTATTTGGTGATATTTTTGATTCATGCATAGTATTCAAGTAAAGACAAACCACATTTTTATGGCTGACAGTATATTAAAGTCAACAGGAACTTTGAAGGTGAGAAAGAAAGGAAACACAATGATAACCTCTGAATATTAAAAAGAAATCCACATGATGTGCCATGACAGCCTGAGTAGGATGAAATTCCCTCTGTGTCCATGGTGTTTCTTCCTAACACAGAGGCAGCACAGTCAGGCCATCTGTGAATTGGTACCTTCATGCGTTTTGTCTGTATGCTCTTGAGGCTGGACTGGCTTTCCTCCACTTTTGTGGAGTACCTAAGCTGATCTGGGAGTTGTGCCCTCCATTAATGAAACCAAAATAGTAGTATTAGTAATAATATTAATCCAGTGAAAAGCAGAGTGAATGAGACAGGGATTTCCCCTCTCCTCTGTTCGATCTTTTTTCCCTAGATGGAGCATTTAGTGATTTACCAGAGTCCTCTTCTCCTTCCTTCATCTGTTCTTCCCCATTCTTCAGTGACTTGTGTTACACACAATCGAGACACCGATGGCTGCGTTGAAAGCCCCTTGCTCAGCCGTGTACCCACCCGCACCGGTGCACGGCTTCCCCAGCGCTCAGTCCTCAGCCAGTTTCACCACCCCGGGCACTAACAGAGACCGACACACGCAACAGGTCGGGTAGGGGCCGCCGCGCCCCCGTTCCCGGGCTGCCAGCCCGGCGGCCGCCGAGCTGCTCCCACCTTCCTCCGGTTCGGCTTGGGTTCGCTTTCCCGACTGGGAAGCGCAGGCTCTCTTTCCTCCTGGTCCCCGGCAGGGGCTCGCTCCGTGCCGGCGCCGAGCGGGTGGTTCCCGCGCCGCTGCCGCCGGGCGGGCGGGGGGCNTGCCGGGGAGCCGCGGCGGCGCGGGCAGCTCGGCACGGCTCCGCTCGGCGCGGCTCCGCTCGGCGCGGGCGAGCGCGGCTGCGGCGTCCCGTCCGGGCGGGCACGGAGGCTGCCGTGCCGCTCCGAGGTAAGCTTCTCTGCGCGGGTAACTTTGCGGGCCGGCCGGGGCTTTCGCAGCTATGGCAGCTGGTCATTGCCCTCCCTCTGCAATGGAAATCGTCTTGGCTCCATTTTATTCTTGAGATTATTTATACCCATAAGGACTAGTCGTTCTTTAAAGGGCCATTATGCTGTGGGATATTAGCGCCTCTCTGTTTTTCCTGGTATCCAGAGACGGTGTCGGTGTTACACCACTATTTTTGCAAGCCTTTATTCAAGCGTTATTATTTGCAGGTAGAATAGATTGCAGATGCAGAGAAGTAGGTTTGGGCATGAGCTTCTGGTGCTTGTAAATAGAACTGCTATATTTCTGTCAAGGGGAAGGGGGAGCAGATTACAACATTGCTTTTAAAATGAGAGGAAATGCACACGGGCATTTTCTGTGTACCTTCGGACTCAGCAAACTGAGTGAATCTGGTGCGGGGAGTGTGTCTACTTGTCCCGAGAGAGCTAAAGCCAGGATGTATGCATTACGGTTGTTCATTCATCAGCGGCTGCAGATAATGCAATTACCAAGTCAGCGGCGCATGGATGCTGCCCTGCGTGCGACATGCTGCGAATACTGTACTTTAGGAAGCCAACACTTGCTGTAGTTTGGATAAAAAAGAAGCTGGGAATGGCAGGGTATGAAACCGTTGTGTCTTTAAGTGGAAAGGAGGCTACTGGTTAATCTCACTATTGTTTCTGAAGATTTTATTTTGTGTGCTTCTCTGCAGAGGTGTAAATACCTTTTGCAAGTAGTTCATAAGGAATTTAGGAGTGAAAAATAATTGGCAACAGCTTCAGGTATCACTGGTGCCTTATGAATGGAAGGTGGTTTAAATGTCTGAGAATACGCAGTAGTTTTAGTTAAATCCTGTCACACAAGGGTCTTCATTTAGCTCTCAGTTTTTTATTTACAGATCAGATTCTGCAGCCGGGGTATGGCAACCTCACTCCTGAGGTGTCTTGGAAAGGGAAGAAAAAAAAATCACCAGCGTGATTACCATGGACACAACTATTCCTTATTTATTTATTAGGCTGTTAGGGTAATGAAGAAAAGCCATGCCTGCCCTGCTGTGCAGATCTCATTTCAGCAAAACTGCCTGGGCTCCTGCTGTTACCCTTGTTTGATTTTTAACCAGTAAGTGCCCTGTGCTCGTGTCAGTGCTGTGGTTGTTACTCCCTTTATGTATGGGTTCAGGAAAGGAGCCTCCAAATCAAGGGCACCAGAGTGGAACCCAGATGGTTGATAGTGGGATTTATTCTAAGTAGAATCTATTCTTCAATCTTCTGCCCAATGATCAGTGTTTCCTTACTTGTAGTTGTTGCTTTTTTATTCTGCATGGTATTGCTATTACTGCTGCTGCTTTGGGGAAATACGTGGTATATTAGTATTTCATTTTTATAGATTATGCCACTTGAAGATTGTTCTCTCTTGTATGTGTTGATACCTTGTCATAAAAAGAAACTGTATCTGTCCCAAATGCTTCTCTACCTAGGACGTCCAGCAAGGAAAGGGGTGGTTTAGTTTGCTCAAGGTTAGTAGCAGATTGGTATCTCTTGATTTCTAAAGGCTGGACCACATTGGTTCTGCTGTATGGGTAGACATACAAAAAACATGTGTGTATCACATTGGTGTCCCTAATGAATCCCATTTCTTTTGCACTCCCGTTTTCTTGTTCAGTAGGCATACTTATCTTCTTTAAATAGGAATAGTTATTTTTAAAGATAATTCTGTTCTCTAAAGCCAATATAGATTCATAATGATATATAAAAAATCATAAAAATATACAAGTAGTGATATTCATAGAGTTAAAACACAGCAAGTGCGCCTTTTTTGGAATACATCAAATATTTTGTAAACAGACACAGAAACACATACATACACACAAGCTCACACCTAAGCTGTCTAGAAGAAGAAAGAAACAGTGCCTAATAAATTTCACATGCCCAGGAGGCTAATCTAAAAGTCAGGAAGGTAAGAATTATGTGCTCCATGTGAATATTATTTGCAGCTTCCTTTTTCTTTGATACGTAAGTGATTCGAAGAGTACAAATGTGAGGATTCCTCCAAAGGAAGGTCATGTGATAAACAGGTCTCTTCTTGTGTTTTCTGTTTGTAGGGGAGGGAAAATATTTGGAGTAGGGGGAAAGAAGAACTCAGAAAAACTTTGAAGCACTCTGCAAATGTTGAATTACAAGTTTACTGTTTTTGCAAAGGTTGAATCTGGGGGAAAAACAGGAATGTTAAACCTTTGTGAAAATTACATGTTGTATTTTGAAGAATGCGCTCTGTGCACATGGGTGCTGCATATGTGTGCACACACTCAGGTTACTATTAAGACATGGCAGCAGATGTTCACAGAACTTACATATACTGATGTGTTACTGTATACAATGTGCTAATTAATTGATGAACCCACTACAGAATGCTTTGTCTCAATGGTATTCTGCAGCAGAGAGTTACACTGGTTAATTCTCTGTTCCTCTATGATTCTTTGGTGTTATTTTTCAGTTTTCTGTACCTTGACTTTGCTAAATGCCCCTTTGGTTTTATGACAGCACAGTGCAGGTGGGGAGACCAAAACAGTGCCCTTGCTAGTTTCAAGCAAAAACTATAATATATATCTCCTAAGATGGATGAACAATCATGGTGTTTTCTCTCTCTGCTGAGTCCTTTGCAGTGAGCCACAGAGGTTCTGTTGGTCTGATCCTGAAGTCTCCAATCTCTTCCATAATCCCATTATCTACTGTGGTGCTATATATGTGAATGAGCATTAAGGAATTAGGTTGTACAGTGTGTGTTGTTTGTGGCACAAGTTAAGACAGGGTCAGCACTTTCATTGCTTAGTGTAATTTATATCAGAGCAGAGGCTACCTATAGGATTATGGAACCTGCTGTGCCTTTAAGAGCAGACAAGTTTTCAGCTGAGAAGCTTTTTTTTTTTTTTTGTGAGATATTTGATTTGGATTTATTCAGCATTGGGAAATACGCTGGCAGCATGGATAAAGTTCAGTGTTCTTTGAAAATTGTTTTTACTTCAGGCCTTTGAAGTTCTCAGTCATGGGTAGGTTGTTTTAGTCTTTGCTCTTATTGTGTAAAGTAATATGCTAGGGCTTTTACTTGCTGCTTAGGATCTCTGAAGTAGAAGCATAACAAAAGCCTGGGTTTTCAACAATGCTGGATACCTAGATGCTTTCCTTCACTTTTTCCTTTTCCTTGGGTGACTGACACTTAGTCTGTATTTCTAAATAGGTCTTTTTGAACCTGACCTTTGACTTCAGTATGATTTCAGCCTCTGCTCCTTTGCAGACTGTATTGTGACCCTTTTTCTTGTCACAGTTTTGGACTTAGTATTTGGATCAGTTAGAGGAGAGGATTTGGGAAGTGATGATGTCATGTCTTCACACTCAGCTGAAAGAGTGCTTACCCAAGCATGACAGTAAAGGCAAATGTGCTACTGTAGGTGTCTTTCAAAGAAGGCATCATACTGATGCCATACGTGCTTGGGTTCATCAGCACTTCAGAGTTCTTTTTGCATGGAAATTGATCCATGCCAAACTGCTTGGACAGTGGTGGTCATCCACTTTGTGATAACTCTGCCAACTAGATACAGTCATGCCTCACTCCTATTAGGGTTGCTAAAACAGACACTATGTGCCGTTCCAGGGAGAAATGCTATTTAAATACTGGAAGGAATAGCACTTCTGTATATGCTTCTCCATGGTTTCCGTAAGATAAAATGAAGCCTGATTAAGTCAGTTTGGATTCCTGCATCATGGATGCTGTTCTTTGGAATGTGTTTAGGAAAACAAATAGTATTAGATGAGAATAATGAGGTAGAAAAACTGGTTTGTGATGTGCTTCTCAGATCAGACACTTCGTATTGGAATTTGGGTGTGTGAATGCCCATATATCAGTCAGTATTTTATTCTTTCTCACTTCCTTTACATCTTGACATCTGTCTAATATGTACGATGTAAGCCTGGGTATTTGGGTTTCTCACCTGTTCAGAGTAAGAGATGATCTGGATTGATTTTTGGGCAAGTTTGTTCCATATCCTGTATGAATTCTCTCTAGCCACAGAATTACAGTGTAGCACTAAATCTGTTTCTTATCTACAAATGCCAGCATAGGCAGGCAACTCTGCTATCACTTTCCAGTTGAAGGAAATGAGATGTGGAGAGGTAAAGCAATTTCTAAAAAATATTATCTTTTATATCCATAGCCAATCTTGTAACAGTTTATTGATGTTTGCCCTCTTCATAAACAATAAAAACTTTGAAGTGAGTGACTTTATCTTAGAAAGCAAACTGTTGCGAAAATTATTCTTTCCTAGGAAAACTTCTGAAATAATTCTATTTCCTCTTATCCTGAGAACTCAGAGAAGAGTATTTGGTACTGTAACAGCTGGGGGTTTTCAATGGTTCCATCAAAATGGGTAAACAGGAAGCGGCAGCATGCATGAAAATGTAGTTTGTCTACAGATTTGATTTATAGCTATAATGGTCTTTCAAAGAATCAATTATTTGCATATAATAACAATAGGAATGAAATCTGCCCCAAGACCAGAAGGCTATTCTGGTTTTGAATAAACACTACAACACTCATTCACATTATGAACAGAAGTTATATTTTCTCAGAGCAGAATGAATGTAATTAGAATGAAGATGACTGTTTGGAAAAGGAGAATAATAACAGAATATGAGTTCATTTTCCTTTGTTTCTATGTATGTATTGATCCTAGCATTTAAGAGTCAGAAGTAGTGGTTGGTGAATTATTATTATGAGCTTTGTGAGTTTCCAACCACTCTCCAGTGTCTGCAGTGTTGCCATTATAAGGGACACACCAGTGGTGCCAGGAAGGCCAAGTCTAATGGTCCTTGCAGTCAAACGCCTTTTTATAATCACAGGCATGGTTTTTCCAAGTTAGGCAGGGTGAGTCAGTCGTGTGAGGCCCTAAGAGACAAAGGCCAGATTTAGGGACTGTGCACTTTAGACTTTTGCCCAGCTACATCGATAGCAGTAATGACGTATGAGGCAGTGTTAGCCCTCACTCAGATCAAGCCCATGGTTTAGAAGAGCTAAGAAAAAGCAATGAGCCCTGCATCAGCACAGAATCCTGTTTGACATAATCTGGAGTTAAAGCTGGTGTCGTCTTAAAAACATTCGTATCAATTCATATGAAAATTTGTACAGCATTTATGGTGGATAATGATATAATTACAAAAACAGTCTAGGTGAATCTATAGATATTTATCCTTTTGTCATTGGTGTTACTTACGCAAGAGATAGTATGAGATTGAGCTAGGTCTGTTTCCTACTCTGTCTATTCTGTTGTGATGTGCTCTGACTGAGCTCTTTAAATACCGGGAAAAACTGTTCAAGTAAGACATGTCTCTGTGATGGTGGTACCTGTAACTTCCTTCTATTGGCCGATCTTGTAGAATTTTATGGAATAAAGTGTTGGTTTTGCAAATGGTTATTTTTCTGAAAACTTGGCTGAAATTTATTTGCATGTGAAGTACCTCTAATCCTCATGGAAAACCATTCTTATGTTTTGGGTTCAAGCCAGTCACAAAATATAAGCTGTACTGAGACAGTAGCCAGTCATGCAGCACTGAGCTCCACAGACACTTGTTGGATGTTAAGTGTGGTTGGCAGTCTTTTGCTTAACTCCGAACTGAGTTTTGTATGGTCATGACAGGAGGCAGACAAGCCAGGGCTTGGCAGGGGAGAAAACCCCAGGAAGATTAATGTGACCTGTTGGTGTCTACCTTGTGCCTTGGAGGATGACCCACGTCCTCGATGCTGGGTAATGCACTGGCACCTGGGATCTGACATCCTACTGTCCCTAGCAAAAAGTCTGAACTGAATGTGAGTCGAGGCTGCCTAAAAAGGCTGCAGATCCTTGTAGCAGATATTTGAGAGTGTGGGCTATTTTCAAATGATCCCACCTCATCTTGCCCATCTGAAATTGTCACTGCAAGGGTAGAATACTTGACTAGAGGTTGTACTGTGTAGAGTCTCCTCACAGTGCTGGCTGTGTCTAAGCTTTTCTCTGGCAATACCAGTAGGGTCACTGAATGCTCATCCTGAGGTTCCTTCCAGGAAGTAAGTGAATTCAGTGCTCTAGACAGTTGTGAGGATACAACCTCTGTCTCCAGAAGCCTTAGAGAAGATCTTTGTGTGGAGTTCCCTCCATCATGTAGTGTGAGAGGTATGGCACGTGGTATTCAGTATATCAACTTAGAATTACCAATCAAGTCTTTTGTTGCAAAACAAATTGCAGTGAATTTCTGCTCAGTGCCCTGTGCCAGTATAATGTGTTTCAAGAAGATATCTTCTCAGAAACCTGTTGGGCACAAGTCTGCAAAATAGGAAAAGAACATATCACATACACAAACATATTGGGAGGCAGTTAAAAGCTGTGTATGTCCCAGAGTTACAGCTTCTGGAAAAAATCATTAGGTATCACAGTTTTTCCTGATGCTGTGTGACATTTGAAGAGCTAGAAATAGTATTCTTATACATTTAGTATAATGTAATATATATATATGCATAATAGTACATTTTAATAGGTGACTAGATATTTAGTTTTGTTTCTTGTCTTGAAAAGTCTGGCTGTGCTGTCAGTACAACTAGACTGAAAGCTCTTAGGCTGATTAATTATTAAAACAACCCACTAAATATTTTACACATTTTAATTTTTTTATCTTATCTATTGATACTTTTCTTCAAAGAGATTACAATATCAGAGGAAAACCTTACTACAAAATATGCTAAGATATATCACATTCTATAAAAGATGTAAAAGTGTGAAGGTTGTGTAAATACTCATTTCCTCACTCTGTCTTTGTTTCAGTTTCTTCTCTCTTTCTCTATAGTACCTCTCTGAATCTTATTTATAACCAAATAACCTTTTATTTTTTGAGAACTTTTATTTCCAGCAGATGTGTGCTCCCCTCATGTAAGATGATACATGAATGTACAATAAATGCAAATGCATGTGGCAGAAAGTTCTCTTTCTAGAAGGTAGGATGTGCCAAGCAACAATCCTGCTGTAAGACTGGGGCAGACACACAGTCATGAAGAACACATTCTTTGTGTCCTACCTCGCCATGTTACTGGGCACCATCTCTTAGCATATCTGTGAGTTGTGAGGCTTTACAGCCAACTATACAAGTGTACAAAAAATCATAGAATCAGAGACTCCAAACCTGGAAATCGCATTTCCTCAGACACTGAAGACACTTGGATTTGAATCTAACACCTTGAGAAAGGCACCAAAATACTTTACTTGCTATTCTAACATCTAGATGTTTCAAAGACCTGTACAAATTGTGTTGTGGTTCTCCTAAAAGTGGTGCTTAGTTACACATATGGCAGTGCACATATGTGCATACAAACAATGTATTATTGTTCTGGACCTTTTTTCTATTTTATTGCCTGGATTCAAAGAGCACTGGCACCAACTAAGATCAAAGTCCTCATAAGAATAGGCTTGTGCAAATACACCAGAGACAGCATCGACCCAGAATGCTTTTGGGCTAAGCAAGTGAGAAGACTGGGATAAAGAGGACTGGGAGGAGGATGAAAAGGCAATGGGGCATAGTGCTGTTGACATGGACTCTTACATGAGGAATGAGATGGGGCCTGGTGGGCTCCACCTTTTCCTTTCCTCTGTAGTTTGGCTTTGGTCTGTGATGTGGCATTACTGGGGATTTTGCATATTTGGTAGTGAGTCCTTTCCTGCCTCAGACAGGTGTGAGACAAAGCTAGCAGAAAAAACCTCACAGGCATTTTAATCTCTCTTTCCTAGCAGTCCACACAATTTTGTGAGACTTCCTTTGTGAGGACTTTTATAAGTGACACGCTGCTTATTCAATTGTGAGATATGTTATCTATTAAACAAGTGTCTGAAAGTACTTGGAAAGAAAAGAAACTTCACGTCTTCATAGAGAGATTGGTGTCTTACTGGATGTATGACTGATACTCATGACAGAACAGATCTTCAAGCCTGGGTATACTTATTAGCAGTAAGCTTTTAATGAAAGTGTTAAAATATGTATCATTTATTGCTTTAGTTTGCTATGTGGTCTCTAGAACACTGTTCTAAAAATATCTGTTTGAACCATAAGGCTGTGCTTGTTTTCTTAAAAATTATTTATACTTAAAAAAAGGAAACAAAGCCCTCAAAGACCATTTCCTATTACAATTTCTGGGTCACTGCACCCCATTGTATAACAAATAGATATGAATAGGGTAAATGACTGGCCATCAGTCTTTGTGCTTATGGTATTGAATGAGTGATTATTAGACTTAAATCATGTTGCTCATGTTTTATTTCTAATTAGCTGAGAAATGTGATGTATCTTTACATGGTTGTTCTGATCTTTTATAAAAACACTAGTCGGTGTCTGTATTGGTGCTAAAACCAAACAGTAAGAACTCCAAGAGAAAGGGTTTATCAAGCAAATAAATTAGGTGGAGATCCTTGGGTTAGAAGCCATGGAGGGACAGAAGGGAACGCTGTTACTTAGCTCTGAAGGCGGAAAGACGGTTAGACTTAGCAGTCAGACATTCCACATAAAATCACTCTGTTCAGTGCAGGAAATGAATGAGGCAGAGGTGTTCCTTCTGCCTGCAGCTGGCTTTAACTCATGGCACTCCTGCCAGTAGGTCTTTTTCCTCAATGTGGATATTTTGTGCGGCTGTTTCTCTTTGGGTGGAATTTTGATGAAAAAGAATCCAAGTCTCTTGCTTTGCAGTCAGTTTGCTGGGAGGAGTAGAAGCACCTCAACATCTCACCACAGCTCCTTCAACTTCTCCCTTTGGGAGGGGGTTTTACAGAGTCCTAATGTGTGTGTTTGTAGGATTGGGAGATAGCATCTGGAGAATCACCTGCTATGTCATGAGGCCTCATTAAAGAGAGAAAAACAACCCTTTGCCATCTCACAGCCTTCACTTTTGTTCTTTCTTGCTGTCTTGCATTGTTTTTTACTAGAACAAACAAGCTATGAGCGCACTCAGATGTGCGTTATTTGTGCCCAGTGAAAACCATCATGTCAGGCATGCGCTCATTGTGTTGATCTGAACAAATGTTCTGCTGCTGATACTGCACTCACTAGAGCTCAGACACCGTGTGAGCTGTGGTATTTTGTGACTCATGCTGCATCAAGCTGTAACTGTTAGCTGTGTTCTAGCCTTTACCAGCGCAAGGGACTCAATATCTGATCCAAACTTATTGGGCTTGATGGAAACAATCTCATTGCCTTCAATCCGCTAGATTCATCCACAAAGATTTTGGGCTGAGTTGTCAGGATAGGATGTTAAATAATCTCTCCCATTTGATTTTTAAATTTTAGTACATTGGTCTGGAATTAACAGAGAGTGAGAGAGACTGTGGAAATACTGCAATGACATTGTAATTACTTTTGTGCAACATTTGAGGCTCAGTGGGTGGAATAGCCCGTTACTGCCATGCCACAGTTGACATGTTTCACAGCAGATGCCAAAAACGCCTCTTGAACATCACATTGTTTTCCCTGTGATTCTACCCACCACTGCAGAAATTCCCTCCTGTGAAGAGAAGATGTTTGCAATTTCCAGAGGCCAGCCCAAGGGGAAGGTCCAGTCAAGAGTGGTTCAGTATTCCCTGTGGGTCTAGGGCTTATACAGATTCCTCAAAGAGAGTAGGTAAAGGAGCTCTGGAGAGTGCCACAGATACTACCAGCTCACAGTCCAGGAAGAAAAGACAATGTGGGCATCTCTATCTCTTCCTTCCAACACAGAAAATTCCCTGATCTTAATGTGTTTAAATGAACATTTTAATTTACTTGTTCTCACTGGAGCTATGTAAGTTTTCTTTTTTATTAGATGTGACACTTCTCCTCCTTTTTCTCAGACATTGTCTTGCTGCATTTTTAGGTGAAGTACAGTGTTGTGTTGTTTTTTTTTTTTTGTTTCTAAAAGCAGTATAATCTAATTTACAGTCTGGTATTCATAAAGGCTTGTAGTTCAGCCCTGTGAAATCCTGTGACTAATTCATGATATGTCCTTGTTCTATTATAAAAGTTTACAAGCCTTTGGCTAAGATATATGATAGATATTTCATAGATAAGTTTCATTTCTTCTACAGGAAAACTAAAATTTTATGATAAATGATTTCATGCCTATCATAAGTTTTATGCCTCTACTAGTATTTTTCAGTACAGTAGCAGCACAAAGACCACGAGGTCTCTCACCTTTCTGATGAAGACTGGAGAAGTCTATAGGAATTTCAGGCTAATTATAAGCTTTAAGACCCATGTGTTCTAGTGCATTCCCTGCTACATGAGCTAAAGCAAAATCACTGTTAGTGGATACTAGCTCAGTGCTCAGCAGTTGGATCCTATCCAGGTTATACACTCATGTAAGTCTATTTGGTGAAGCTTTTTGAAGTGAAATCTACTGTTGAATTAAAAAAAAAATTAAAATCAACTATAATAATTGTATATAGACTCATGACCCTCAAAAAATATCGTGCTGCTTCTCTGGCACATCAGCTAAGGTAAGAATTCAGTCACCTGGCAACAGAAGGCATTCATGAGTCCTGAGTCCAAGGACACCCCAAAGCCTCTGTTTGCCTTGTAGCATTGAGTGACAAGAAATCCTCACTGCTTGAGCTGCAAGAGTTCCTTGTCCTGGGTGACTCCTTCGTACTGAACTAGCCTTTGGTTGACAATTAGCTCCTCAGACAGAACTTAATCCTGTGAAAAGTCTGCTTTACTTGGCATCTTGCCAAACCATGGTCTGTCCTTGTATTAATGCCGATTTAATTAATTAATTCTGTTCCTAATGGCTTAATAAACTAAGGCCAAGTCTGAGAATGCAATTAATTTTGTATTTGGGAAGGCTTCACTGAAATGAAGACCATTTTGCTTGAGTATGGAGCATTGGGATCACTGCTTTTCATTATTAAGGCTCTATTAGAAGTGAGTCACTGTCATGTCACCTCCTCTTGTCATCACATATGTGCATAGGTACAAGTGATAAAAATTCACCTTCTGCAAGCTGGTGACTGAGTACAGGGTAGATGCAGGGGAAAGTGTTCAATAGCAAGCCTGAGCCTGTCTCAGCACCCATCCTTGCCTCCCTGCGATGTTATGCCCACGTTCTAGTTGACACATGCTTTGGAACAGGGCTCTGTGAAGCACCTGTCATGCCTCTTGATGTGGTGTCTAAGAGGGGAGGTTTCTATTTCCAGCTCTGTTACTGATATAGTGCAGGGTGACGGGTAAATTACACAATGTTCTTTTATGCTTCCACTCTCTTGTCTCTGATGTGGCTGAAGGATCCAGCCCAGTCAGGGTAGCCGCCTACTATACAGTAGGAACCCTGGTTTATTTGTGCTAATGTCCAAGATGGTTTTGGGACAGGGATGTTCTGCCCACATCTAATACGTGACTTTACATGAAAACAGAAATTCTGCGGGAAGCAATGCTGGTGGCTCAGTGCAAGGCAGTCCCTGCTAGGTGCGTGCTGATTGTGGTGCCAGCCACAGCAAGTAGTTGGAGAACTCATAAGAGAAAATGTGAGCAAGAGATCTGGTTGTCTTTACATGGCATTTTGTAAATGTTGAGCAACATTAACTCTGGCAATATCCACTAATTTTGGATATACCATAGAGTCACAGTTCCAAGCATCTGTTATAATCTACCCCAGAAGTATCTGTGCTCCCTGTAGTGAGTACAGGAACTTTCACCATGTGTGGTTTATGGGAGTGACTTTTGAGTCATTGTGAGTGGAAAGTACAATAGAACTGTGAGACGCTATCTTCGTGGGAAAAAAAAAGTCATTACTGGAGTTCATTTAATCATCTTCCCTTCCATAAGCTTCCACTCTAAATGCTGGAACTTTCTACATTTTCTTTTGATTGGTCAGTGTTTCATACAAGTCTGCTAGTCACAAGATTTTCAGAAGCAGTGTATGTTATCTTTCTAGTTTGCTTTCCCCTCTATGAAATGTTGAGATAAACACTTTTCTAGACACTGAGTGGTTGTGGACCATATGTTCCTGTAAAAGCTGTAATTTCCCACTGAGGTCTTCTGTTTCCATTAAGCCATTCTCTGTGTGTGCTGCGTGCTGTAACACACACTGACTTGAAGAACTGCATTGTAACCCAGCTGGGTACAGTGCTGATGCCCGATGCTGAGACCTGAACCCAAAGCATAGCTCGAGTATTTGGAGCCTAACCTGATGCCAGATCTGAGTGCAAGTGAGAAAAATTTCTTTTTTAGTTGTATGCAACAGAGAACATGAGCAAAAAGTGTCCTGGTATGATCAAGAGTAGGAGACTGTTGTTGATGCTCACAGAACATTGATAGCACAGGGAGACTCTGAGCCAAATGGACTGTGTAATAGAGGAGCAGCTATTCAATCACTAATCACGCATAATTCAATTCACTTCATACCCCAGGCATTAAAATAACTAAGACTGTCCAAAATTTCTCCAACCATTCTATACCTCAGACACTCACTTGATATGTGAAGGTAAAGTTAACAAGTGCCATGGATCTTCCCAAGGTCCCTGATGGTTCCTATAGAAGAAGCACTGTTGTCTGAGTTTCAGACTGGATGGTGCTGAATTCACACAGTATGCCTCAGTATTCACATTCTTGCTCAAGCCCTCTTAAAATACTTCCATAAGTTGGCTCCATTTTTATTAGCGTTACTAAGGTTGACCAGCCTGTGACTTAGAGGGTATTTGGGTGCATCAGTTTGCACCTAGCTCTTTTTTTTCATGTTTGTAAGGGCCAACTCCAAATCAGTCAGGGACGTGGATGTGGCAGAGTTAGCTTTAGTTGTGACAGCTGGCCTAGCACGTATCACAGATGTGGGCTTATGCTGAAACAAGGGCTGTGCACAAAGTTCACTGCAACTATAAAAGTAAGGTGGCCTGCTGGGATTTGGGCTCTTGTGCCTTGGGCTCCCAAGTGTGGACCAGGAGACTCTTGTGCTCTATGCTGACCCAGCCAGGGTAAGAGGGCAGGGACAAGGAACAGCAGAAAGGTAAATTGTGCGGCTTTCTTATTTCGTGGTAGCCTTCTCTAGTTTGAACCATTAGTTATGCAACTCCATTTACTATGGAAAGCATCTACATGATTAGTCCTTGGTTAAGTTTTGGATGTCTAAATTAGGAAAGCTGGAAGCACAAAAGCAAAGGAGCACAAGTAAACAGGGAACAAATACAGTTAGCCAAAGGAAGAAGAGATTCAGCACACATACTTCTTTCAGCTGGACTCTTATGAGCAACTGTTTTCCTGCCTTTATCTTAAAAATCCTTTTTAGATTTTTTTAAAATCCAAAGCAAGTCTGTTATGCAAATCTTATTATAATTTCCCTTTCTGCCACTTTAATATTTCATAAGAAAATATCATTTTGAGTCTAAAAATTGTGTTTATGATATGCTTGTGGAGCAGCTAGCTGCCTGCTAGATAGTTGTCCACTACCAGAGGGTTGTTAATTTCTATAACCCCCCGATATTTAGGATGCACTAAATGTATGAAATATTTAATGTTCTTCTGGGGACTTCTGCAAGCTATCATTAAGTAATCTATGAAAGATAAAAAGTGCGCATGTGATTTATTATGGGGGTTTTTTCCTGTTTTATGTAAAAAAGGCCTAAAGGCTCCCTCTGTTTTGCACCTCTGGTTTTCTTCCAGAGAAAAGCATGTCTGTTTCCTTTTATTTTCCCTTTTTAAAAAATAATTTCTTTCAGAGTATATGCATAATTGATGATCTGGTAGAATTATCTCAGTGTTATTATGAGAATGGAAGCTAACTAACTGTCCAGGGAAGAAGACATATTTTTGTTTAGATGGCTTAAAAGTTTAAAACAAACAAATAAAATCTCCAAGCTTTTGAACACCTGAATAAATATTTGGGAGAAAAGTTACTGTTTGCCAGGATGTAACAGCTTGCTCAGATAGATGGCTGAAGGAGCTTTAAGTCTATGTGTAAGATGTATAAGGACACCACAGAATAAGAAAAATGATATTTTAAATGAAAATAGCAAGTAGCAAAAAAATAATTTCTGAACACCTCTCCCTCTCGTTTTAAAGTTTTCAGGCCTCTAGGGATTAAAAACAACAACAAAAAAAGAGGGCACAGAACTGAAAAGCTTATTTTTTATGTATTTTACCTTGGAAGTCTGTGATATATATATTAGACTGATAAGCAAGATAGAATTTATGGTAGTAAATATTGACAAATTTGTTGAACACATATTTTTGTAATAAATTGGCCAGGCGGCCATGGTTTGCTAGAAGTAAAAAATCTCTGAGTTGCAACTTTTTTTCCCTCACCAGTTTTACAGATACCTTCATAATTTCTGTTCCACAGAACATGGAGGAGTTTAGAAACATCTTTTTTTGCTATTATTGATGATTAGTAATTACTCTGGCTTTAGGGAATGATTCAGTTTCTTTCTGCCAGAGGATTTTGGTTCCCATTTTATCAGGCCCTAATCGTGCTACTGTGTCTTGCTGAATAAAAGCTGACTTTGATGAAGGATCAGTGTTTATATGAGTGTGTGCCTGAGGGTGATGCAGGTGCACAGGGCTGAAGTGGAGGGAAGGGCAGAGAATGCTGCTAGGCAGAATCTGTCTGGTAATACAGACCAGGATTGTCCCCTTCCCTAGGAAACAAGGTAACTCATAAAGTCACACCCTGTCCTTCAGTTCCAGACAGAAAACAAACTCTAGACTCCTGCTTCTGACTTGCTTAACTCTATGTATCTGGTTGATATTGTGTTTGTAGGTATGTAATGTCTTCTGGGAACTGTTTCTCAATTACCTCAACATAGCTAGCCAATTTAATTGACTGATTCCCTGAGAAGCTTAGAGCAGTATAAAAATTAGATCTTTTTTTCTTAGACTAATTTATAGAACAGAAAGCATTTTCCCTTAGATATTTTGGGGATTATAAAGTATTCTACTAGTGCTTTGTGACAGGCTGGTTTTTGGTTTCTTTGTATGTTTATGTACTCAATGCTCTGTAGGATAAATGGTAACTGTTTAAACTGTGAGAATTATCCTAAGTCCTCTGCTGCCTTTGGAGTAGCTATTGGAGAGTATTGAAAATCATTATCTCCTTGTTAAGGGATTTGTGCTTTTGGAGCAAGAGCATGTGCCTGCTGTCCTTGCTGAAGAACTGCAAATGACTTGAGTACTGTGTCATCAGTGAAGCCACAGGTAACTCACTGTTTCCATATGTTATAACTACGCTGTTTCCATAGTTAAGAACCTTGCACAGCGTTAGTGCAAGAAGGTGCTCCTTTGCACAAGCTGGTGGGTTATAAATACTGTATAAATACCATGGGGAACTTGTCTCTCAAGTGCTGCTTTATGAGAGAGAGAACAACCATGAGAAGACGTTGAGGAGAACGCAAGAATACAAGAGGAGAATTGCGAATCTTTACAGCCTCAGCTCTTCCTCACATTGTTGCTGCTATCTTTAGGAAATGAACCTAAACAATGAGGGGGTGACACTTTTTTCTGTACTGGTTTACTTTATTCAGGCTTAAGTTCAGGCAAGATTAGAAGTAGAATTTCTGTCTGGATTTCAGCAAACTGCTGTCACTAGACCTGCATTTGATTACTCCAGTAGAACCTGGATCTGTGGTTCTGGTGAACATTGACACTAAATTGGGGAAAACAACCTTGCAAAGTTAATGTGAAAGGACTGTAATGCCTTCTCCTTGTGAAATTCATACCAGCAAGCAAACTCTATGGTATGTACCATGTTTTTGGGTGCTGTTAAGATGATGACCAACTAGAAAGCTGTCTTTCTAGGTACTTCAAGATAGCCCAGAATTCCAGATCACTCTTTGTAAGAAGAACAGAAACAGGAGAAGAATACTATGGGTTCAGTTCAGTTGGTCATTTTTTGTCTTAAGGGCCATCATCATAATGAATTTGGAATGACCACTAAAGTGTATTTTCCATAGAGTACAGTGGCTGTCTATTTTCTCTGAGGGAAAATGCTTTCACTTACTTTTAGCTCCTGCTTCAAGGGACCTCACTATTCTACATAGAAATTAAATTTTGTTCTTTCTATTTCTGAGCCAACTCAGAGGAGCAAAAGCCCCATCCTTATGCCTGGACAGAGTCTGCATTCTGATCCTTGTCACTGATTTTCTAATACAACTTCAGGTGATGCTGCATGAAGCTCCCATGAAAATGCCTGCATGGAGCCTGGAGAAGCTCAGTTGCAGTAATTACATCCCAGTAGCAGTGCTGCTGTAATTGTAATTGCAATATGTAATTAAGGTGATATGGAGCTGTATTACTCACATGGCCCATTTTTTCATTAGAAATGTGTGATTCTATTTAAATTCTCAGGTGACCTAATTCAATATAGTTGCTGATGCCTGCAACTGAGGCAAAAATGCCAATGTAATCATAAAGACCTTTACACTTGGTTCACTGAACCTGACACCATTTCACTCTAACTTGTCTTTCAATCTAATCAGTCTGTACTAGAATTTAAATGTAGCTTTTTTTTATATATATTGTCATGGTTTCTGTTTGGAACATTAGACACCGGTCTTTTTATTACTTCTCCTGAGCAGCATGATGGTAACTAGTAAAGAGGCCAGTGGCAATAAGAGATTGTTTAATGATAGACAAAAGCATCTACAAAAGTTCTGTAACTTTCATATGTGGGTATCTCTATAGCTGATCCCTCCTCTCCTCCAAAATAGTATCTGAGTAATGTGAGTGCTCTCAGAATTCCTTTTTGTTTTCCTCTTCTTTCACTAGTAAGGTCTGAACCCAGAATCTGAGCATCCTTTAAGTTCATATGTATCTGGTATTTTAGAATTAAGATAAGAATTGGATGGCTCAGGCTCAGATTTAAATTAGATAATTAGTTATTGATGCTTTTCAGGCACTTAAAATTATTTATGAAGTAGTTCAGATGATTAAGTATGAACTCTTCTCTCCTTTTCAACCTCCTTCTTAACATGCTTGGAAAAGGAAAAATGAAGAATTAATTTCATTACAATACTGAGGTGTCCTATTGCAGGATTACTGTTTCTCTGGATAACAACAGAAGAAATTTTCAGAGGGAAGCATCAAAATAGAATTTCTAAAAGTTCTGAACCAAACAAGAAAAAATGAAAAACAATGAAGATCTAAGATGTCTAATACATGAGGTTATCTGAAAAACAAAGCAGAACATTGATTAAAACCAAATTTTTTCAGTAGAGGAAGGCAGCTGTCCTGATTTGTGAATGTTTAGCCATAGCCCTGGTTTCAAAGTGGTCATGTATACTCAGCTTTTATTGCATAAAGATAAATTGCAGAAGGATTCTAAGATGGCCAGATTCTGCAGTTTAAAGCCCAGAATGACTTGTGCCACAAAAACCTTAATTCAGAGCTCATAGTTGCAACTCTTGTATCTCTAATGAGCTATAGTGCAAGTCCTAAAAGCAAGTAGTCCTCTGAGTGGCTGTTATGAGGTGCAAAAATCATCCATCAAAGTTCTCCAATGATAATGATAAAAATGTGTGTCAGACCCAGGCTGGTCAGGACCATGATTGCAATTTCTGTCTCCAAATATTCTGTGCAAAATTTCTCCTTTAAACTATTACAGTTGTATTTCCTCATCCATGGGCTTAGAGTCAAAATTCACTGCTTCTGTAATTCTTTGTTGGCAGTGCTGCTATTCTGAAATTTTATCTGGAGTAATACTTATCAACTAATTCTTGCTGGTTTTGCTCTTGTCGTGGCTAAACCTAGGCATTCAGTTTTTCCTAAACACTCTTCTATCCTAGTTTAACATAAAGCCATCTGCTTATTTTTCTCTTTTGTCACTACTGTTCTGATTTCTTTTTCAGTCAGGCTTTTCATTCTCTTAGCAATTATTCTGATGCATCTGAGATTCAGGTTATTGAGCAGCTTCTCCCCAGCTTGCCTGGGCTGGCTGGCACCCCTTGCTAACCCCGTGCTCCTGTTATCAGGAGCGCTTTACGCCTTCATTAATTCACGTGTGAAATGGGAAGGAGTGGTTATCACAGCAAATCCACCCCCACACATGGATCATGGACTGAAACATGCTTTGATAAATGTTTGTGAGGTGCTGCAGTCGGCTCCGAGATGCCGCACCACGACACCATGAGGACAGAGGTGTGTCTGGGGTCTGGGAAGGGAGTCAGCTGTAGGGAACAGGCCTTGCCAAGGGCTGTGTTTCAGATGGCTTTGTAGCACTTTCCACTTGGAAATTTTTGTCCTTCAGTTTCTGTGTAAATCTATGTTAGGCTTTATTTACAAACATTCAGAACCACTTGTGAACTGGAACTAAAAGGTGAAAGTCTTATTTACAATTTGTCATAATGCTATGTGCTGATGATGAGCCTTTTTCTCTTGTTTCTCCCGTGTTCCCAGATGAAATGAGAATGGTTGTACACAGAGTACCAGGAAGCTGTGAGGGTTAATGACTCATCCCACCATGCTCTGAACATTACAGAGTGCTTGGAAGGGATTTTTGTCTCTACATAAAGATTCTGCATTTCTGATATAAGTTGAAGGGTTCAAGCAGGTATTTTTAAAAGCATCTCTTTGTATCTGAGTCATGTATCCCAAGAGTTTTATGTGGCTATTGTTGCAAAGTTTATTGGAAAAGTAGTGGGAGGACTCCTGTCCCCATGTAAGTTGCCTCAGTGGTAGAAAGGGCAAAGCTTACAGTGCTTTCAGATGAGTACAGACAAAATTCTGCCACTTGACTTGGGCCTGCTTTTGTTTGGTGAAATTGCAAATAGAATATGAAAATGTTTGTTGTGAAAGATAAATTTGTAGGAATTGTTGTATTTGATACTTTTCCTTTTTAAGTAGAAACAATATAAAGAGCTTAATTCAGCACAGAATAAATCTCAGTGTTGTTGATTGTATAAAACTACACTGCTCTGCTCTACATTTGCCTTTAGACTGTTTATATTACTTAAAATGTCATTCCAGAGGAGAGTTTGGCTTAGGACTGCACAGAAAGCCATTTTATTCCATGTATGGACCTGGTCTCTCAAAGCTATTTTAGTGAGTAGCTAGAAAATATTTTTTTGTGAGGCATGATTTCATTTGTGTTTACGTGCATTGGCCAATTTAATGAGGGAGCTACACTGTTCTGCAATTCTGCTCTGCATTGTTTCAGGGAAAAAACAGGAATTTTCAGGTGCAGGCTGGGTTATGTGTTTTTTGAAAACTCTATTTAAAACCACATCTTGAAATCACTGTATTCTCAGTTTAGCTGCTGAAGAATGAAACCCTTCTGTGCCTAGAAGAGACTCTGTTAAAAAACTTACATCCCCAGTTGGTGTCAATCAACATTGCCTTTAACAGAACCAAGCCATTTTTAAACCATTGCAGGCACTGATTCCAGCTTTCACATCTCAGCCTTCAGAAAAGCATTAATTTCTCTTGTTAGAGCACAGTGACAGGAGGGTGAAGAAGATCCGCTGGTTCTGCAGTGGAATTGAAAACCTTGCTTTAAGCTTTCATCTTTAGGACTATGTTGTGGCAGTTCTGCAAAAATCTGATGTAAGGATGTGGGATAGAACTGTGCTACTCTGGGAATGGCAGCTGGGTATTTGCTCCCAGGACAGCTTCCTAAAGGGAAGGATCCCCAAAGGGTGGTAAGGAAATGATATATGTTTGACTATATCTATATTTTGGCCCTATTCAATGCTTAAAAAATAATTTTGGGTCTTTTTTGGTTTGAGGCACCATTTGGTGTTTATTTAGAACCCTCCTTAGTAATAATTGATATGATGTGATCTTTTAACTTGAAAGAAATTTTCTAAAAATGGTGTTTATATATATTAATACTAGATATAATTAGAAATAGTAGTCCTTTATGCCATTCAATACTCCTCTGAAAGTGCAGAATCTGTAAGTAGCAAATGGTCATGCTAATAAGGCTGCCCAGTCTCCTCCATTTATATTCTATGAAGTACTTTATTCTTCTTCCAGGGGATTTGTCTCTGGAATTAAAGGGCAAATTGCACCTCTGACAAGACATGCAGCCTTTGTGTTGAGACCACTGACTGCTGACATCCATTGTTATAATCTTTATACTTTAAGTGACCTGGAGTCAGATTTTCAAGGTATTTATTTGCTTAAGAGCCATTAGACTCTAAATGGGATTTCAGAATTGCCTAAGTAAATTAGAATCCTAATTCACACTGTAGATCTTATTAGGAGACTTCATCTATCTCCAGGTGCCTAAACACCTTTGCATAGCTGCCTGCTGGATACTAGCCTGGAATCATCCCTCAAGGCCACAAAACAATAGCCAAAGCACAACAGTAGACTTTTGAAATTAGTAATTTGATTCAGATTTCTGAGGAAGAGGTGAAAGGCTTTGAATTTGTTACTGATGTTTGTTTTTCAAAATGCTATGAGTCACCAGTTTGAGTGAGCCCGTGTTTCAGTGCTGGGCTGGAGTGGATGTGGGGCTGATAGGACACGTATGTAGCCTGTGCCACTTCCAGCACCAGCTGGGCTCAGTCTGGAGCCATTTCACACTTCTTCTATTGATATGAATAAAGACTTACAAGAGACAGTAGCAACTGTCAGAGAAATCCATGGTTGATACCTCATCAGCTTGAACCTTAGTATCTCCTCAAAATACTGCCATTCCTTGGATTACTTTTGTTCAGCTTGGAATTCTTGCAAGTTTGTTTTTTGGGCACATGTTCAGTAGACAGTCCTTTAGGAACTTCTGTTTGTTTCCAATGAAATTTCTTGAAAAATTAAAAAAAATTATTCTTTAAACTTTCTACTTAGCTTCCTCTTTCTCCTAGTAGAGAAATGAGAAAACATGAAAAAACTTCAGAAGCTGCAGAATTGGGTCCTGTAAATCCTCAGTAGATCTTCAAAAATTAAGTCATGAAGCACTGTGATTTTAAGGCTTTGATGTTTAGATCTTTTGAGATATTTAGGTGTATGATGATTATTGATTTTATATATCTCAGAGAATTGGCATTAAGTTCTTAAAGGTCAATTGAGAAGGTTCTTGCTCAAGGGAGAAGTTTGTTTTCAAGCATGTGGCTAAATTCAGCTAACTTTTAAGTTCATCTGTCCTTGACTTTGGTGTTATGTCCACTTGTATCAGAATGAAAATTTGTACAGGTTGCATGGCTTGAGAATCTTATGACCTGTTGGGATATCCCTTTGGGCTGTATTCAAGTACCAGTGATAGGTATGCAATATAGACATTATGTTTGCTCTCATCCATTGGTGGTGTAAGGAGCCAGGCTTTTCTTGAATTTTAGGTAGTCTAAAGTGCTTATTGCGATCTTGAACTAAAATGCACAGTAGTCACAACACCACAGTTGGGCACATTCAAGGGGCAGTCTGAGCAATGCCATTTATCTCAAGGCTGCTGGACAAGTCTGAGGGAGACTGAACGATCTCTGATTCGTGTGTTGACCATTCAACGAGGTTGTTTAAAGTGAGCAGTGAATTCCAAGGGGAAAATTTTGGGTGGTCTATCTGGGTCTTACATCTTCTAGCATCACACAGTGGCCGTTTTTTCATTCTCTCTTAAGACTTCTTTGAGGATTAATGCAAAACGATTCCTCAGAAACACTGCTGAGAGGAATTTTTCTTTATTTACTTCTAAATGACAAGTATTTGGTTTTCTCTGTAACCCTTGGAAATTATTACATTGTCAAATACACCTGGAATTTACTGGATGCTGAAGAACACTTATCATTAAAAGTGGTAAAGGTAGAGAAGTCAAGAGAAGTCAGAGAAACCTTTATTAACATATAACAATGTCATGGTAGAGTAGCTCTCAGTAATAAAGGGTGGCTCTATATACCCCAGGGCTGGACCACATGCTAGAGCTTTCTGTATTTGTTGCCTTCTTAGAGCTGATGGACAAAGTCTTTTAATCTGAAGCAGCAGAGGTTCGTATTTCTAAGTTAAAGTGTTTTGTCTGGGAAGATATTCCTAGCACATTCTTTTCTTAGGACAAAGGAGGATAATCGGTAGCAAAACACAACAAAGTGTTATTGGTTAGGCACACTGGTGTTGAGAGAAGCACACCATGTCACAAAATTTAAGCCCCAAATTCCAAAGAGCTATTTTGTCTCAAAAGCTAAGTTTGAAATGTCAAGACAAATTCCCTTGTTTATTTTACTGGGAATTTCACAGGTGCTGAAAGGCATGAGATTCTTAATAACAGTTGGGTTCCCAAATACCTTGGACCTCTGAATATCCTGAGTAGAAAATGTCAATAACACTTTTCTGAGAATGTACCACATGGAGAGGACAAAACACCTGTTTTTGAGCAGTGGTTAGCAAAGGCTGTAAATACAGCTGGGAAAATATTACTGTATTCACAGCTGTAATGGCATGCTGCTGTCACTTGAAAATGCTGAAGCTCTGTAGTAAGCTATTAAATGGAAGTCCATTAATATCCCCTTTAAAGTTTTTCATTCCAGGTTCTAGAATATGTCTGCCTCCTTTTTTGCTACAATAGGCAGTTCTGTTTTGTGCTGGCTTGCATACCAAGCACAGTTAGTTAATGAATATTTAATTTCCATTTATGCAGAGACTCTTGTTATGTAGGAGAATATATCGTACAAGAAAAACTTCAGACCCATTCTCACACTAGAAATGAAAGTCTGAATATTTATTGTAAGCCTGCTTCTGGAAATTTTGCAGTTTATTCTAGTTTAAGTAATCTTTGAAATGGTTAGATGTCGAACTCCATGTTTACTGGGTTTTTATTGTGACTGTTATAAGACAAAGTGGTGATAGATTATTGAGCACGCTAAATGGGGAAGGAACCAATATAATGGAAAGGGTTGTGATGACTGATTCCTAGCCTTTAAGTCTTTGAGACAGTGTTTTTAGGGGCTGCAATAGATTCCAGCTTTCGTTACTGCCTAGAGACATGTGGAGGCTGGAGATGAACCAAGTATTAAAGGCTTAGAAATAAATACGAGCAGAAATAAAGATTGTGTAGTCTCTGATGCAAGTACAGGTGGATGAAGGGTAAACAAACTCAAACCATTAGAAATATGGAAGTGTATTTTTAATGCCTAAGCCCTCAAATGAATGTGTCCTTCAAGATGGTTTCTGTTTTGTATGAACAAAAGGTTGTGCTGTGATGTAACTAGCCCAGTTCACTGTGTATCAGGCATCAGGTTGCTTGTTGGTAGGGATCTTGAATTAGTCCAAAGTCCTCACAAATAAGGTATTCGATGCTTAGACAAAGAAAGTATTTCGGTAAATGACATTGCAGCTTGAGAACAGAATAACTCCTGTGTGTGTCTGCTAGGTTAGGTGATACGTGCAGTGTTGCAATCTGTTCATTTGATAGCATGCTTTGAGTGTTCTAAATATTATGTTTATTTGTTTGACAGGCATTATGCTTTCCTATTGAAAGCTAAAATGATTCACTGGCAGTAGCAATTAATCTATAATAATCTACCTTGAACATTTTTTTTCATTAAATATGAACTAAAATGATTTGTTGGGGAATCAGAATGAAAAGCCTTTTAGATTTAAAACACTTAAACAAAAATAGCTTTTCACACAAGATCCTTTGCAATGTCTTTCTCTTTTCAGCACTTTTTGTAGCACTATTCCCAGAGATGAACTCACTAACAAGAGACAGGGACTGTAAGATAAGAGTCTAAAACCTGATCAGATACCTCAGTCTGAGCTGTGGGAAATGTGCATATCATGGAAAAAACAACTTTTAAAAAGAACACCACCACCAATAATAAAAGCCCTATTGTTTTGAAGATCTGTGGATATTATTCTTTATGTAGTGCCAAGAACAAGATCCAGACTCAGGAAGTGGTATTTAACTTTATTTGTTATCTTAAGGTCCATGATATCTTCTTCTCTGTAGAGGCAAAGTCAAAGGAAAAGAGGCTGATTTTCTCAGTAGCTTACAGACTTCCTCAAGACCTGTTTTCCCCAGGTCATTTAACTTAACTGCTCTATGACTGCCAAAAGAGAAATGATAAACTGTCTTTTACTGCAGCCTGGATGTCTACAAAGGGTGGTAAGGATGAAAGGATGTTGTATCTCCTATTTCCATATAGCTGCATTTGATGGATGTGGCACCTCATAGTTAGGAAGAAAGGAGACATTTATTTTATTACACTATTTGTATTACAGTAGTGCTGGTAGAACACAGGACCACAGCCTCCATTTTTCAGGCTCTAAACAAAAGTAAATTTAGTTCCTGCCCCAAAAAGCTTCTATTTCAAACAAATGTTGTAGAGCAAAAACATTTTATCGGTGGTTAAATGGAAGTATCTTTTTTTTAATCTGCCTCATTGAAGGATCATATAATGAAGTGTAAGCTTGAGAAAAAGTAGAAAGCAATTTTCACTTAGCCTAAAACAGTGCTGTGCAATTCTTCCGTATGACACTATTGAGTGGTTTCTTGCACTCTCAAACTGTAGTAGTAGTAGTAGTAATGGCTGCTACTGAATGTCAGTTTTTCAGACCTCTTCCAGTTCATTCATTCTCACTTTATTTGACATCTGCATCCTGGATCTAAGTTTATCTACATGTTAACCATCCACAGCAAAGGTGTTCTTAAAGTAAAATATTGTATCAGTTCAGCAGTACTAACTCAGCAATGGAAGCTGGATGTATTGTGGGTTTAAAAAAAAAAAGGGAGTAAAAAACTCAACCCCAAACCTCCTAAAACAACTTGATTTGGAAGTCTTTCCTCATCTTGTTATGGTGGTTCAATTTGCAATACACATGAGCACACGTTACACTGTGTGCAGAACCACGGGACAGATAAAATTATGAGTTGAAATATGGTTGTTCTTCTATAATCAATCTTGCACTGCATTTTTCAGTGTCTCATTATGTATATATTTTAGTGACTTGTGCAAGTTATTCAAAAGCCTTCCAAGGAAGCTGAACTCTGCTTTTCACCACGGGGTCTCCCAGCTTTCCTTTGTAATGAGTATGGCCTCGGCATTGCAGCCTTCCACCGCCTTGCTGCCAGTAGTCTCTGTTTATTTGATGGTCTCTTCAGCTCTAAATGTTGCAAAATGGAATCACCTTCTTTACATTTGAAGGCTGGCTCCAGGTGCCCATGTGGGTGTGATGATAAGGGTTTAGGAGGTGGTATGAACTGTAACTAAATTAGAAGCTGTGTTCCTGTGTTTCTTCATCTACAAAAATAGGGAACTTGTTATATGCTTTGGTTCAGTCATAAAATGGAGCATGTGGGTGCAGTAGGAAAAGCTTTTATTTTCTTAGCTTCTGAACTAAAAAAAATGAAGCTTAACCTCTTTTTTATTGTTGTATTTTTTATTTAGCTTTAACATGGCAAAACCAGGAAACATCCATAGTAGTGGCTGGCCTAATCTTTAGTAGTGCTTCCCTTCCCTAAGGTGCTCTAGTGCTCACAGTGATGATAGCTACTGGGATTTTAATTGGTCTAGTGTCCTCTCACTGTCACCGTGCCTGGATTTTTTGGTGGCCCCAGCTGGTGGCTATGGGCACTAGGGTTAATAGGAATGCAGGCAATAGCTGGTCTGGGTCAAATCCCTCTATGCTTTAGTTTGTTAAAATTTCCGATGGCCTCCAGGATGTGATAGAAAGGATATAGCAGTTAAAGGTATCTTTCACTATCACAGACTAATTAGAGCTGTCCTAACTTCCTGAGGGAAAATGTAGTGATACCCAGTAGTTACAGAAGATTGAAACCAGGCAGGAGTTACTAGGTTGTAGAGGAGAAAATGTATGTGTTTCTTCTCCTCTGTTCTTTAGCTCCTTCTTCTATCTTAATGAACTGTAATCTGGATGAAAAACAAAGCTGGGGGGAAAAAATAGAAAAAACATCCTCCATTCTCTTGAGCCTGTACACTTAGCCCCTAAAGCAGACTAGCAGTGTTTTCTTTCTCACTGTAGAAGTGTGACTACACGGCAGCCCTGCTTTTTCAAATTTGAGAAATTTTCCTTCTTTTCTCCCTTCATTTTTGTTTTGTTTCTCACTTGCACTGCTGAGTCTGGTGCTATTTTGCCTGCATCTCTAAAGTGAAAACAGGCTTTGTGTTCATGAGCTTCTAATCGGAAGTGATGACAAGTCCTTGATTGGGGCACCATTGCCCTTGTCCTCATGAAATATTTTACCCTTTTCTGATATCATTTGACATGCAACTGTAATAAAGGCCAGTTTCTGCCACTGGGTATGTGTAGAAGTTGATGCCTGTTATGTTTGTGCAGGAACACCTCACAGTGACATCTGTAATTGTGCTGAACATGGTTTCCTCCATTTCATGGGAATAAAATGATGCTTGTGCATTATTAAAAGAGCCTAACAAGATTTCTGGGGAGAGACGGTGAAATGCAGTATATATTAGTATTTATGAAATTAATGCCCTGGGATTTGAATGAAAAATACTGCTATTTTGCAACCACAATTTTCAGTTTCTGGCAGCCTCAGAGTAACAAGGAAACTGTAAATTGCACTTCAATGTCCCTAAGCTGTTGTCTCTGATAGGAAAGGTTGACAATTTTGTCTGTCTTGAAATGATGATTAGCTGGGATCTAGTTATGATATTAGCATAGAATCATGTTCAAGTGTAATGTCATCAGTGTGTCCTTCCAAGGATGACGTGTGGCAAGAAACTTACTTTCTTTTCCCCTTTTTTTATTTGAGAAAAGATGAAAAAGATTCACAAAAGTAGCCTGAAGAGAAACAAAGTATGTGTGTTCCTCTGACTTCCCCCTATGCCCCACCTGTGACCCTGTCCTGGTCAGATAGTAAGTTGGGTACCAGGCACTCCGAATGGACTAACATCTTGAGCTTTCATTGTACTTCTCAGTGTGGACTGCCAGCTTTTTTTGAGCTGTCTGTGGTTGTGGCTACACTGCTGTCCATAGCTGAGCTAGCAAAGTGATCAGTGTCCTATGCTTGGTGATTGCAGCATAGACTGAAGGGTACATGTACCTGTGACTCCCTCTTCTTTGACATTCAGAAATGTAATGTACAAGCATGTTGTAGTGATAGACTTGTAGCCCTTCCTGAAAACCTTATCACTTTGTGGGGGACATCATTTGTCCTTTCCATAGCAGGGTTGAACTGATCGTAGTACCCTTGACCTGACTTAGTTTACACTATTGTAAAACAACTGAACAAAGTTCAGTCCGTCCGACCTCCAAACCCAACACCACCAAAAGCCTAAGTTTCTGTGGTGCTCAAAGACTAGCAAAATAATCTTCATTCTGTAGTGTGTCCCTGGTGCAGCACTCCCAGCCTTCTCCAGCGGCCTACTGTGTTGTTCCAACTGTGCTGTTCGCTTGACAGCAGGGTTCATTTACGGGGAAATGAACACGAGCTGTAATGGTCTCTGTGACAGTAAGATAACAGTTTGCAGTGGTCTCCTAAGAGAGCCCTGTCCTTTGGCTTCCTTACAGAAAAGAGTATGGGAAGGTGAGGGGAAGAGCTAGTTGTTGGTGACCTAGGTGGGTAGTCAGGGCTCTCTGGGAATGGGCTGTGGACCACAGGCTGATAGAGCCAGAGCAGCCAGCTTAGGAGAGTTGCTGTCAGGTAGGATGTAAGTTGTGGAGGTTTGTTTCAGTGGAGGATGGTATGAAATCCTAAGCAGACTTGTCTAGAGAATCTTTACAGGTCTTAAGTTATGTCTTGTACACAGTGATTACTTTTCAAGTGTTCTGTGCATTCCAGCTCAGGATATTTTTCTTTCAGACCGTATTTTCAGGGGGATTGCATTCCATACAGTGATAATAGACAGCCTAGGTCCTTTTGGTCCCGAGAGATTTTCTGTGAGAGTTTCTCAAGTGAATGATTTACTGTCTCTTGCCCTGTTCCTTCTCCAACAGAGCAGAAATTTAATGACCTCAAAACTAATGCACTCCAGTGTCTCTGGATGGAGACAGCAACATTTTTGCCAATGCAGTTTTGGAGCATTATTCTCCCTTTCATTTTTAACATTTTTTTGGGATGCTTCTAACAGAAATCATGACCTTAGAAGCATCTGCTGGAAACTACTCACTCCAGACACACTGGAGAGATGAATTTAGCTCTTCATGCCATGGTACCCTCCCTCTGTGAAGTCGGAACAGTTTCCTATGTGTAAATAAGTTGAGAGCATGTCATCCTCTGGCTTAATATGAACCTTTTATCTGTATTGTCTTAATCAGACCACTGAAGTTCTTTTATTTATTAAATTGTCCCCTAATCAGTGGCTACTGTTATATATCAAAAGATTTAGGTACAAGTTTCACATGTCATTTCATATCTGAAACTTTCAAAAATTCTCTTGTAGTGAATAAAAGTTTCACTTATTTCTTTACATTACTGTATTACTGTAGTTTTTTCTTCACAAATCTCTTGCTCAGTTGAATATCCTAGTGTTATGAATACAAGGACTGCATTATTCTGGCATATAATTAATAGGATTTGTTTAAATGACAAATAATTGGCTGTACTGAGGTGGACAAAAGAAGGTGTCAGTTGTTGACATTGGTGCATTTCGATTGCATGGGATAAAGAGTCAAGTCTGCAAATGTAAAATCTAGATCATGTGGGCTGTACTCTTGTGGTACATTTGTATTGAAAATTGTGTTACCTGAAACAATTTAAGGAATTACAGAAATTACAACACTTCAGGTATTAATGATATTGCATCTAATTCTTAATAATTCTGAATAATTAAGTTGATGCACCTGGTGGATAGGTGACACACCTGGTGGATGAGGGGAAGGCTGTGGATGTTGTCTACTTGGACTTTAGCAAAACCTTTGACACAGTCTCCTGAGAAAGCTGGCATCCCATGGCTTGGACAGGTGCACCCTTCACTGGGTTAAGAACTGGCTGGATGGCTGGGCCCAGAGAGTCATGGTGATTGGTGCTGCATCCAGTTGGCAGCCAGTCACTAGTGGTGTCCCCCAGGGATCTGTGTTGGGCCTAGTCCTGTTTAATATCTTCATTAATGATCTGGATGAGGGGATTGAGTCCACCATCAGCAAATTTGCAGATGACACTGAGTTTCACGGGGAGTGTTGATCTGCTGAAGGGTAGGAGGGCTCTGCAGAGGGACCTGGACAGGCTGGATAGATGGACCTAATTCAATGATATGAGGTTTAACAAGACCAGGTGCTGGGTCTTGTACTTTGGCCACAAAAACCGCATGCAGCGCTACAGGCTGGGGACAGAGTGTCTGGACATTGGCCAGGCAGAAAGGGACCTGGGGGTTCTGGTTGACAGGTGACTGAACATGAGCCAGCAGTGTGCCCACGTGGCCAAGAGGGCCAATGGCATCCTGGCCCGGATCAGGAACAGTGTGGCCAAGAAGGCTAATGGCATCCTGGCCCAGATCAGGAACAGTGTGGCTAAGAAGGCCAATGGCATCCTGGCCCAGATCAGGAACAGTGTGGCTAAGAAGGCCAATGGCATCCTGGCCCGGATCAGGAATAGTGTGGCCAGAAGGACCAGGGAAGTGATTCTTCCCCTGTACTCGGCACTGGTGAGGCACTACCTTGAGTGCTGTGTCCAGTTCTGGGCCCCTCTGTTTAGGAAGGATGTTGAGATGCTGGAGCAAGTCCAGAGTCCACCACCACAAGGCTGGTGAAGAGTCTGGAGCACAAATCATGTGAGGAGTGGCTGAGGGAGCTGGGGTTGTTTAGCCTGGAGCAAAGAAGGCTCAGGGGAGACCTTAACACTCTCAACAACTCCCTGAAAGGAGGCTGTAGCCAGGTGGGGGTCAGTCTCTTCTCCCAGGCAGCCAGTGACAGGACAAGAGGACACAGCCTTAAGCTGCTCCAGGGGAGGGTTAGGCTGGGTGTTAGGAAGAAGTTCTTCACAGAAAGAGTGATTGGGCATTGGAATGGGCTGCCCAGCTGGCATAGTCACCATCCCTGGAGGTGTTTAAGAAAAGACTGGATGTAGCACTCAGTGCCATGGTCTAGTTGGCAAGGTGGTCTTAGGTCATAGGTTGGACCCAATAGTCTCTAAGGTCTTTTCCAACCTAGCTGATTCTGTGATTTTGTGTAATTGCTCTACTGTAAGTTTAGAGCCATACTATTTAGAGGGAAGGTACTGGATTCACTATAATGAAGATTAGAAGCTTGTGTGAAATCTATAGCTAAGAGATGTATTTGAAGGTTGAAATTCTTGTGCTGGCAAGTAAAAACAGAAAGAGGAGAAGTAAAATTATGTGTTAGTATTGGTATTACAGTATTACACTATAAACTGGTGTAAAACCATTGACTTCAGAAGATATTCTAACTGTACTTGTTGAGAATTCAGTCTTTTGAGCCTATATGTACTCCAATTAATGCTGTTAATATCATAATAAGTTATCCTAATTACTTCTGGAAGTGTTCTCTTAGTTTTCCAGATAGTACCCTGGATATGATGGGAACTTCCCCAACCAATTTTGCCTTCCATGGGCTGATAAGAATCTGTTTATTAAAGGTTTTAAATCCTCTCTTTTTATATTCATGTTCTGCTTTGGCCTTGTTTATTCACAACTGAATGCCTCTGATTATTTTAGCTGTCATGTGCTCAGAATTGGATGCTTTGCACAGTAGAACTGGAATAAACTGACAGTGCTATAAGATGTTCAGTGTGTACTTAAGACAATGACCACTTAGCTGTCTCATTTCCTTAGCAATATTTTAAAGATTAATCATAGAGAGCAGTGTAAGCCAAGAAAAATACAGTTGAAATAGATTAGAAATTAAGTATTTTTCTTCATGATGTTTTGCTTGGACTCAATATTTTGGTAACATGGTGCAGACTGCACAACAACCAGAATGACTTGTTCACGTGACTGAAATTTGGATGAGCAGCAATAGAGCAATTCTTAAATATACAAGGGTAAATTTGTTAAGCCTGCTTCTTGGCCTTTGATGAGATTGCAGTAAACAGTCAGATGCTTAATACCAGTGGCAGAATTGCACATGCTTCCCTTGGGATTGGAGGGGTAAACTCATTTGACAAACCCCAGACAGAGGCAAAGTTATAGACTTCCAAGCAGCTGAAGCAATGGCCTCCTTTGTGTCAGGGAGATTACCAAGTTGCTGGTCTCTTTCTGAAATAATGTATAGGTATGTTTTGTTGGGTTGGTTTGGTTTGGTTTGGTTTTTTTCTCACAGGCAATCAATCAGTCTTAACTGAGTAGCTGTGAATGACTGAGTCATGGGATCAACTAAACTTGAAGATGAGCATTTAGACTGTAGTTTGTGGTTTGTTTGATTGCTTAGTAATACAGCAGGGAAGGACTGGGGGAATTTTCATTTTACCTGTTGTGGATTTGACTGGGGTTTGGGGAGAGACAGCATGTCACGTACATGCTGGCTGCTTATAATCTGAATACTATGCATTTAAACTCTGGATGGAGGAGATGTCTGGGCGGGAGGACTCTGACGCTCACTGAGGCTGGATTGTCTGTATGCAAATTAAGACAAATCCTTAGCAAGGTTGCCTAGTCACTGCACAGACCTTTGCCAGGCCATGTTTCTCAACAGTTATGCCTCAGCTGAGTAAATACACCCTTTGAACAAGGACCAGATTTGACAACTGAAATAGTGTTTGTCATGCTTTCAGGCTCATGCACAAACCAAAGCCCTAAAACATGCATCTGAGATGTCATCAGTCAGTCTTGTCTCCTAAATGAATGGGGTTTGTTTTCTGTGCTGTTGTAGCTCTTAAAGTATCCTCTATATCTCCTTTGTTCCATGTACATTTTTTGTTACCTTCTTGGACCTTTCTTCTTATTGCTTGGTCTTTTATACATCAGGATGAAGAGAATATTCAATTCTGCCAGTCTGATGTGGTGTCATTTTCATCTTTACATGAACTCTTTGCATAAGATTATTCAATTATTTGTATTGTGATAGTGTCTCAGACTTGTCTCAGTCATGAATCAAGGTCTGCATGGATTTTCACAAACGTGAAAGTGTGTATTGCCAGTTAGAAAGACCTTAGACCTACTTTGGCCTATCTTGCTTTTCATGTAGAATGAATATGGAATTCGTATATATATATATGGTACAGTTCCATTGGTTTTGAAAGCAGATTATAGTGCATCTGAGAGTCAGAGCATGCATAAGGTCTGTCTGCTTCACTAAGTTATTCAATATTGCAGCTGGAGATGGGGAGGCCATATGCAGTGTGCTGTCCCTGCATGACACAAAAGATTTCATTTGGCTGGGGCTGCCTCAAGCTGTCACAGGTGTTCTTCTTTCATTTACAATAGCTCCATTAAAATATAAATGACTGTGTTTATTACATCAGCTCTTTTTCCTTCTTTGGAATACCCCAGCTAAAGTTACATTACACATAACAAATGTTCTTGCTCCCTTGAGAATTAGTTTAATTACTGATGTAGGTGGGTAAAAGATCTATTGCGTCTGAGATGTTAATTTTATCATGCTTTAATTAAGAGGTCAAGTGTGAAAGGCTGCAGAATACCTCCCACTTAAAGACGCTGAATAGAATGGTGGGGGTAGAAGGCACTGATATGATGAGGCTTTTACAGTCTGTAGGAGTATCAACTTTCCCTGTGCATCTCATTACATTGAGGCAGGCATCTGGAAATACATGCCAATTTCTATTTGCTCATTGTGTTTTCTACCATTAAAGGCATTTTCCGTCAGAGTCTTTTGAAGCTCCAAAACAGCTTGTCTCTCCTTTTAAAGATGTTGGTCACTCCTCCATCACTCACCACCAGTTTCCATTGGAAATGTCAGGACTGTGTTCTCTTGTCCAGTGTGTTTGAAGAATGGGACTGCAAATATCCTCTGTCCCTGTGCTCTGGCACAAGAGGGGATGTGGGGCATGTGTTCACCAGAGGACCCCAGGTGCTACCATCTCTGAACATGCAGCTGTTTCTTGCTTATGTCTCACTGTGAGCATGGATAGATTCCGTTTGGCATTTGGTTTGAAAGCCTTGTTTCTAGCTAACTCCAAAAACAAGGAAATGGACTTGGAAAGCATTCAGGGAAAAAGTGGGCAGGCAGAAGGGAGTGTCTCATAACAAGATTAGAGAGAACTAGACAATAAGACCTCCTTCCAGCAGGGCATCTGGGACATTCTCCACTGAGCTTGTTATGTTTGCCCCACCAGCTGGAGCAGCAATGGTGTAGATAAGAGCTGTTGTTTACTGGCTAATATTTGAAGATTTTCTTGAGACTGACTTACTGCACTTTCAGAAAGACTAAGTGACCAAGTGAAGCAGTACTGTTGCTCTCTGAGCAGCTTTAAATATGACAGTTAATGATTTTTATTAACTCCTTTTTCATTGCTTACTGTCTATATGAATTGCTGATTCATTGAGATGTTCTGTGATGTGTGATACAGAAAGTATCTTTTCAGAAAATTTCTCCTTTTTCTTGAATTTTTTGCTGCTGTTTTTTCTTTTCTCTGGTGGTCACTTTTCTTGCTTTTAAAGGATAATAACAGTTCAGCTATGCCACTGACTTCCTCTGCATCCCTGGAGAAAGATTCATGTAATAATGGAAAAACACAGAGTTAAATATTAACGTCTACTACTGAATGTTCCCACTGAAAAAATCAGGAACGTTTCCAAGCAGTGAAAGCAGACTTTCCTTTCCTGTAGTCAAGTTTCGCTGCTTGACTTTTAAAACTACAGATTGCTTCATAATTGTAAATAGTTAAAAATTAGAAATTGGGAATCCTCTGTTTCTCAAATGCTCTCACCCAGGCTGCTTCTAGCTTCCAGGTGATAGGGGAAGAATCTCATGCAGTGAAGTAGTGCTGAAATGTGTAATAAGTTTTTTCAAGATAAGAGATTGATTTTTTTTTTTAAATTTTCCTTCCCTCTGTACTTCATCTTGCAAATAGAAGTTCCATTCTTGCTCTTTTGGTCAGAAATGTCATTTTAATAAATGTTGCTGTTTGATATTGATGATACAGTAACTCCTTAAGGCATAAAGCATACTCAGAATTGGGGTTTCTCTTGGGTTACGAATACACATAGCTGCCCCAATTTGTACTAGCTGAGGACCTAATCAGCTAAGGCCACAAATGCAGCATTTCCTTCTGCTGACTTGAAATGTCACCACCAGCCTCTGCTGAGATAAAAAATGTGCACAAAGGAAATAGTTTTAAGGAAGATGAGGATTCTTTCACTTTTAAGAGTTTGATGTATTTAGAACATGTTTATTATGTCTTGCTGGTTGTGTCAGGTGTCAAGACTTCTGCCTTAGGGCATCGGGAATCCCTGCTCAAAATGTTCTCAAGGTGTTAAAGCTCTAATCTTTGTAGAGAGCTCAGGTATCAGCTGTGGTAAAGCAGGAGCAGTAAAGCCCAGAAAGGTCTAGATTGGTTAATTTAATGTTTGTAGGGTGGTACTGCTGAGGCTTCTCTCCGTATATGTAAAAATTATGCTTGATGATACAGACTTAGTCCTTAGAAGTAAAATCATGCCTTTTGTTTTAAGTCTGATTCACTTCCATTTACGCAATAGCATCCCAAAGCAAGAGCGGTCTTGGCATTTGCATGAGGCACGTGCTTCTGCCCACAAACAGCCAGTAAGATAAGTCAATAAAAATAAGCCATGCAAGGCATGAATTGCTTAGAGATGGAGGAGACCTATTAGGCTATCTAGCCCTCCTGTGTGCCAGTGAGGAATTGCTTCAACTGGGTTTGCTTTAAAGGACAGATGAATAGCTGAGTAAAACACAGGATCACATTTTCTGTATGATGTGGCTTTTATGCTTCTGGCTTTACATGTACATCTAGCTTTGAACCTCATAAGCAGCAATATTCCGGGGAATTTTTTTCCAGGCTCTTTTATTTAAAGTGTAACAGTGATCTGAACAGAAACTGTTCTGATTGCACAGATGTGCAGTTTTTCTTTGTGGAGTGACTTTTACCTCATCAAAAGAGAACAAGAAAAAATCTGTGAGTATGGCTATCTATGCTTGTGTGTATTTGACAGAGCGAGAGGTCTATCTGTGTTAGATCAATTGTGAGAATAAATTCTACTACTCTGCCTGGCCATGGGAAGGTATTTTACAAAGGCAACCCATTGGGAATAGAACAAAGGCCTCGCTGTGTTGTGGCTGTGCGTGACACACTGGTAATGCTAAAGCCAGCTCCCATTTCCTATTAAAGTAGTGTCTCGCATGTTCATGAAACACAGGCAGTGATGCAGCGTGATTCAGCTCACTGGGAGCTGATGCATCTAGTTCTGACACAGAGAGAGAAGGTCTCTCTCGCTGGTCAAAAAGGCAGAAAAACACGTTGGTGCTGGTGTTCTAAGCAGCTTCATCTGGTGATTGGACAGGGAATTGCAGGCACATTTGTTTCATTGCTTTAATTTTTTGCATTATTCCCCTTTTGTCTATTATTGTTCTCTTACCAGTATTTGAATAGAAAAAGAGCTCTGGTAAATTATGTCCATGCCCCGCTTCTTTCCAGACCTGACATGTTTATATATACAAAGAATTATGGAGGAATTAAAGAGAGGACCAAAGAAGCTCAGGAATTCTTTCGTAAAGCTTGCCACATTTTTAATAAATGGGCATATAGCAGAGGGAGTGAAATCTGTTGCTCAATACCATAATAGGCAGTGCAATGCTTTTGCCTCTCTCTGTCATCCTTAACAGACGAATTTATTTTTGGTAATGAGACATTTATCTCTTTTGCATCTATTAAAAGTCAGTTCCAGTGTCCAAAATCATTTGGAAATAATATGAACAAGTTTAATGGTGAAATGTGTTTCTTTTGGATGTTTGTCAGAGCTCCATCAAATCCTGGGGATCCTTTTTCACTTTGTTTTGGTGTATTTTTGCCTTCCTGCAATGTGTGTTTCCAGATGATTTAGCTATTTTTCTGAGAGTATCATATAATAGTGTGAGTATTTAGATTGTGTAAAGAAGCTTCAGGAAATTACTTTCAGGACAATAATTGACATACCATCAGTTTAAAGAACTGTTTTTCCACACTTCTCTGTGTGTGGACCGTTTAGGAGTTTTTGTTAGTGGCAGATCCCTCCCTACCTGACTTTGAAAGCTGTCTATTGAAAGCAGACTTGCTTTTCTTCGTGGTCATCCTTGAAGCAGTCCACAAAAAACCACATATAAATAGCAGCCTAGTTGGACTCCCCTAGTGCCATAGAGAAGGAGTCCACATAGAAGTAATTGTGGTAAAATAACGCTATTAATCAAAAAATATGGGCTCTGCATGTATTTCTGATCCTGACACAATTTAGTTACGAAAGTATTTTCACAATTGTGGACTGAGTAATTATTGTCATACTTGTGCAGGTCAACAAGCAGACCACTTTGCTTAATCTGTCCGTAGAGAAGCCTGTGTGGGTGCTAGATGAATGCAATGGGGCTTTTGCAGGCATTTTTTAAAATCCCGTGGGATTTATTAGATGCCTTTCAATGGGTTTTCAAAGTGTTGTATAGCATTCTGCAGGTGGAATGTAATTTTCCTAGCGAGATCTGAAGTGCTTGACAACTGGTGAAAAAACAGCTCCCTCCTTTTAGGTTTGCAAGTATGATTCCTTTAAAGAAGCTGTCTGGTGCCTTTATGCACCTCCATTTTGTTAGCTATAAAAGAGGGGAAATGGCCAGGATAATCAGAAAGGCTTGCTGATGTGAATTGACCCTGAAGCTTATTCCAGGAAGTTTATTTTCAGAAAGTGTTGATTATTCATACTTTGAGAACCCTTTAAAGTATTTATGATTCATACCAGACACTCCTCTCAGTCTTAATTGACACCCATCTCATAAAGGTGACATAAGACTAAATACATTGATGCAAGGAATGTTTTGACTTTTTAGCTGATAAGGTGCTAATTGTAAGAACCACAACCTGTCTAGTAACAGAACTACAGATAACAAACATTGGAAGGTTTCTATTCCAGAGGAGTTATGTCATCTAGCTCCATGGATGAAACATTTTTTCCATGGAAGAAATTGCATCCTACATGGAAGGGATTCTCTTCTGTACTGTACAAGTCCTACAATTGTCTTTACCTACCCATTTCCTTTCACTCTTCCGTTCTTGCACAGAAGTTATTCTCCTCATTTGGCTCCTGCTGTACTATAAACAATGCTATCCTTTCTTCCTCCTATCGTCCTACACCCACTTTTGAACAGCTATGGTTGCTAGGATTACAGTCCTCATAAGGCTAGAGGGGGGGGGAAGTGTCCCTTCAGCTTCCTTTAGGGATTTTCTCTTGTTCTCTGCATTACATAAGTAATTTTTTTCAAAGGCATGTTCATGTTTGCTTTAAGACATTTCAACAGCAACACTGCTGCTGCTGTGCTCCTAGATGGTCTTCCTAGCTGTTTGTTTAAAAAGGCATTGAAAGTGAGTGATTAGTTGGGGAAAATTATTTATTGTTATTGTATACTGTGAGTAAAACTTTGCACTTTGTACAGGGACTGCTTTGTGATGAAAAGGGACAAGTGCTCCAAAATGGCCGAGGCTGTGACACTGCTCAGTTCCATCTCCTTCCTCCCTTCTCCCCAGCACTCAGGTTTTACAGATGTGTCACGTATACTGTGGAACCGGGCATGTGTGTCTTTCACAGGCAGTGTGTGGAAAATGACAGCCATCACATTATTTCAAGTGGCACAGCAGTCATCCTTTGATGTGCAAGACTGCTTTTTGCAGGCGAGAATTGGCACTGTGTTAGACTCTTGTGGGTAGAAGGATGGATATATGTGCTCTTTGTTTTCTAATAAGTGTGTGCTTCTGTACAGTGTGAGCACTGGAGGGGGGGTTGTTTGGGTTTTTTTTGTTTCTTTTAAACGTGGATCAAGTTTGGCAGCATGTTTGAGCTATGGAGTTCAGCTCCAGAAAGTCTAGTGATTATTCCAGGGCTCTCTCACCATGTCTTATCCAGCTTTGTCAGATACATTCTCTTTGCCTGGCCATCTAACTGGTTTATGCTTGAATACTTAACAGATATCGTCTATACTTAACAGAAGTATCATCTGGGGGGTTGAACAGTGCACAAGGGAGAAGTGAAAAGCTCACAGTGAACAGTAATCAGGAAGTACAGAAAAGGGTGGTTTGGTAGTTATGAATGAGATTTCTGCATGAGATGCAGGGAAGGTTGCCCAGAATATCTCCTCCTACCTCCAGCAACTTCCAGTACTGCATCATCTTTAGTGATGGTATTTAGGATATGTATTTTTGCTGCTTCTATCTGGATATCCAAACATTTCACATTTCTAAGTAATTTTAAAAATTTGCTTGAGCCCCATTTTGCATACTCCTTAATTTCAAAGTTAATAATTTGGATACTGTACTCTCATCTTGCTCAAGCTGGAAGCTGCATGGTTGCCACCTAACCAAAAAGACTATTGCACTTGCTAGAAAGGAAGTATCTGCATATTTTGCCCTCACCAGATCCTTTTTCAGGGAGCGGGTGGCATCCTGGATACTGTTTCTTCAAGTTGTAAATCAGTTTAAAAGCAGAATTTCATTTTGCTATTGCTGCCTTTCCGGCTGTTTGGAATGTAGTTGCAATGTGTGTCTGATCTTCAGGGATATCCGTAGGAAGCATGTGTTACTGATTGAACTTAATTGGACTTTCAAAGAATTTCTCCTCCATTGCAAACCAATGGAAAGAACAGTCCTTTGCAGCTCTGAATTAACATTAGATAAGAATGGTTCATGTCAGAATTACTTATCTAATGGCAACACCTACTATTGCTGCTACTCATAATAATGTTTGCTCCAGTAGACTTAGGCTTTTGGCTGTTTTGTGGTGCATGGAAAATCCATGATTTTCCTTGGGCAATTCCTGCTGGAGGAATTGCCCAAGGAAAAATGTGTCTCACTCTTCTTGGCCTTTGACTCTACATTCTAGCAAAAAACCATCCAGGACTTTATTTTTTGAAGAGGCCTGAGTTTGTTTTGTCTTGTTTTGTTTCTATTTCCAGAGCCATTTATTTGTGTGGCTGAGGGTAGGGCATGACTCGAGTTTAAAAGCTTTTGTGCAGGTAAACAATCTGTTTGTCACATTATAGGCAACCTGTAGTCAGCATTTGCCCCTCATAAATTAATACGGGGTGAGGGGGAAACTGTGTTTTCCGTAACAGCGCTGGCATTAGAGCATAAGATAGACATTAGATAGGTCTGATCCAGAGTAAGGATCAGAAACTGAGGACAGAGTGATGAGGTGCTCCTAGCCCCAGTTCCTTACTTCTGGGTGCCAGTAGGCAGTGACACATGTTGCTTTCTGAGAGGGAGGAAGAGATAGGAAAGTTGAAGGGCATTTTACTTCCCATAGCAACATTGTGACAGGGAGGGAAAAATTCTTCACTGGCTGGAGTACCAATAAGAGCATATCAACACATGCATAAGTCTTGTGATTGAAAAAAGGATCAGTAGGTTAGAAAATCTTAGAATCCTGAAATGGTTTGGTTGAAAGGGACCTTGAAGTTCACCTGGTTCTGAACCCCACACCATGGGCAGGGACATCATCCACTGGACCAGTGGCACACCCACTGTATCCCTACATTTAGGTATCTACAGGCTGTGTCCTTGGCAAGTAAGAAGGCACATGACTAAATAGTAATGGCCAAAGTTCTGAAGCAGATTTCTTTGTATATGAGAACTTTTTACTAGTCCTGCCTCTCACATAACTTTGAATTAAACACAACATAGTAAAAGTAATGTTAGAACATTCATATACATCAATCAAGCTGTCATTTATGTGGCAAGCTAGGAGAATGTAGCTATTTGCAAACTTCTGTGGTATTTTTAGAAAGTTTAGAGCACTCTTAAAAAAAATTCAAATATGATGAGTAGAAGTTACTCTGCATAAGTTGCATGCAGAGTGTTTTCATGTTTGTCTCTATTTTAACCTGTTATGGAATCTAGTATTTTCTTGAGACCAAGTGAGTCTGTGTCGGATGTATTAGATCAAAACATATTCCTGTCTCCAAATGCTAACAGCAGCACATTCAGTTCTCTGGATTTCAGCAGCTAAAGTAGGTGTTGCAGAAATTTGGCACTGCTTCTCCTTACAGAATGATAAACACACATTTTGTTGCCTTGGCTTTCATATGGACATGGAGGCTCTTGTCTTATAAAAGCTGATTCATAGACAAATGGTGACTCTTAGCTTTAAAAGATAACAAGGCTAGTTGAACTGGATGGGCTAGAAATAATTGTCAAATTTTCTTGCTTACCCCAGGGTGGTGGTTTCTTTTATTTTAAACTGAGAGAGCATTTTGTTGTTCATTTTTTTTCCTAACAGCTGCATTAGATTATTTTATTCTATAACACTTACTGGGTTTTTTTTTCTGTTCCAGGAGGAGTCCAGAACATACCTGTAGAGCTGCAGCTTCTCTTTCTCTGAGTTCTGCCAAAGGTATGTTAATGTATGCTACACACTCTTACTCTCCTCTGTGTTCATCTAAATTGCACTATGGAAATTTCCAGAAAAGTGACATTCAAAGCTATTGGCAGGAGACGACTACTTCCTTGATTTTTGAATGCAGTATTTCAAACACAATACAAAAGTCTTCTCCAGAGAGTTGCATTGAATCAGAACTAAGCTTGAGAATTCAGGTTAATGCATACAACAGTGACCATCCTGCTTGTACACTGTTGCAGGTGGTGTTCAAGTTTAGGCTGCCTGATAATAGATAATACAGGTTTCAGACACTGAAGAGCAAGAACAGGGCTATTTAATAGCAGGTGTAAGCTGGTTTCAAAGTGTCTGTTAATTAATGATTCCCCATATTATACTCTAACTCCTGAGCAAAAAACGTGGCAAAAGGGAGGCAACTGTCTCTTTCACTTGCCAAGTCTGGGAGTCTTCCTTGCTCTCTGTAAGAATGTCTGGATTTCAAGCTGGGCACTGAATCAAGACTCTACTGTTCCTCCTCAGCAGCTTGGTACCTGAAGGAGTTTTACCAGGAGAGCTGCCTGACACAGAGAAAGTGGTTTCAGCAGATGTGTAAAGTTTTGACCTAAAAATAGGATAACATGGTAAATAAGAACCCGATGTTCAGAGGTTCAAAGCTGTCTTTGCTGTCTAGTTGGTTATATAACTTGGAAGAATTGAAATAGCTTTTGTGGTGATAATTATTAACATACGATTGCAGAGTTAAGAGTAAAGAATAGTGTTTTTCTATAAATGTTACTGTAAAAGCCCATAATACAGCATAATATTTCTTTTTTTTAAATGAATGTAAGGAACCATGTAGCCTAATGATTAATTATATATATATATATATATAAATGCAAAATTCCTGAGTAAAATTCTAATTTCTAATGAACTGTACGTGTCAGCTTGACAGTGCCTGCCTAGTAACAGAAAGCAATGTATGATGAGGAACAGTGGGACTCTTTTTTGAGTTTAGTGGGTTTTTTGGGTTTTTTTCTTCCTTTTGAACAGAGGGTGGGAAGTGGTTCCTTTGAACTATTGTACCACACAAGCTTTGACTGCAATTTTTACTCCTCTCTGTACCTTCTAAGCACACACCACCCTCTTGTAGCTGGAGCTGGTGGTGGCCTGGGTTCTCAGTGAGCCATAGGCAGGGAAGGTGCTGGTTCTCTCTTTCAGTGTTGCAGGAAACACGAACATTTTCCAGCTCTGCATTTGCAAAGCCAGATATTCCCTGACCCTGTGTGAACTCACCAATGCTTTTCTGCCTCCATAGACCCTTCTTTTCAGGGTGGAAGAAAGAACTGAGAATGAGTCGGAATTAATTTCCGCAAAGTTTTCCCAAGTAATTCTCAGCCACCCAAGGGTTTTCCTGGAAGACTGGTATACAATAGGCCTTTGTCTCCAAGTGGATTTATTTATTATTTTTGAATCTAAATGCCTAGCTTGACCCCAATTTTAAAGCGCTTCTTAGTCCCCAAGGCTTACCAGTTCATCCTTGAAACAAACCTTTTGAAGATATGATGCTTCTCTGAAGACACAAATGCATCATAGATCTGTTCATACCAGAATGAATGCAAATTAGTCAAATCATATCTGAGTCCAAACTGGTTATAGTTTAAAGGAACCAGAGACAAAGCAAAACATCTATGAAAGCAGTTTTATGGTTTCTACAGAAATACATTGTTGTGAATTAGGTTTGGATTCCTGGGATGCAGTGTTGGAAGTGGATGGCTGGATAGGAACTATCCGGAACTCCTCATTTCAGAGCCCCTGCAAACACGCCACAACAGTGATTCTTTATATCCTTGGATTTCATGGCAACAGGGCACACATTGTTAAGATTATGTTATAAGACTTGTCATCATCAGTCTCACCATTAGGAACAACCTGATACAGAAACAACAAACCCCAATGTTTTCTTTTCACACAAATGGTGGAAATTTGTGACGTGGTTTGTTTGTGAGTTTTAGCATGAGACTTGATGACATGTAGGCCTGACACTCCTGCTGTCCTTGTTGTATTTTCTCCATTAGCATTCATTGGCCCCGAGGCCAAGACATCATACATTCCCTGTTTGCTTGAGCAATTGCTGCTTGTGTGGTGTGCCTGTGCTGATGAATGTGCTTGTGCTGACTCAGCTCCTATTTGGTCCCTGAAATAAAAACTATGCATCTGATCTGCCACTGGGTTTTTTTATTTCACAATTAATTCTGCACAGGATGTGATACAGTCAAGCCCACAGGAAATTCATGCCAAGACCAGTGTGAAAAGAGGACAAGACCATTCTATACTCTTCAGCCAACATTAAGGAGAAAGCGAAGATATGAAAGATTTGTTTAGAATGTTGTGACCTTGGGGGTCTGGAGATAGATAACATAGAGGAGATAAGGTACAGTGGCTGTAGCTGAAAGCAACCTCATATCCATAGTGCTAAGCTTTCAAACTCTAACCTGTTTCAAACATGGAAAGAGTAGATAAGGCCATTTCCAGTGCTATGATGGTTTGTTAGACTACTTCAGCTGTTGGATCCTTTAGCTTTGAAACTGCAGTGTCACCAAAAACCTGCATTTTTTTTATTTCAGAAGCTTCTGACAGTCAGCAAGGATTGTATCCAAACAGTCCGCTGAGTATTAGCACACTGTTCCAGCAAATGCATTAGTACCTATTAAACATTTATACAGCAGCATAAAGTTAGACAAGGATTCACAAACATAAATAAGACCTGTTCTTTGCACTGTAGAGACACCAGTCTCAATCCTGCCTAGATAATAACATAGGGCACAGCTGCTTATAGGAGGAAGGGTGAGAAATGTTTGAAGGAAAAGTGATTTCTGAGAAGGTGGTGACTGGAGAAGGGGATTTGCAGGTATAGGACTAACAAATCAGGAGGTGTAAAAAGAGTGAAAATGGGAAATGAAGCAAGATAACAAGTTTAGGAGGTAGTAAAGAATGCAAAAGAAGTTGTTAACTATGAGATAAGCTTGAATATGAAATGGCCAGGAATGGATAGGAGAATTTTCTCTTGCCACTTTTTAACATTCAAGTGATGTGTCCAGTATGCAAATCTGACAGAAAGTGTCTTGCAGATATTGAGGATGGGACAGAATGTAATAAAGTCTGTGTCTTTAAAAGCAGTACATATAGTTTCTTTGGTCCGTCCTGATCAAAATGCAAGTGTTCCTTATTACCTTTTGGTCTTTAGAGCTCTACACATTTTTTCCTTCCCTCCACCTGGGATGTTTCTTTTATTGTTTTGGTGCTTCCAGAACTGAATTTCTTTTCCCTAGATTAATACTGAATTCTTGAAACTTTTTGC
>VWZT01010884.1:0-170268 GCA_013397055.1 Pachycephala philippinensis | reverse complement strand
CAATATCAAGGAATTGAAAAACAAAGAGTGGTACAGATATTTTTATCTGTTGCTTGCAATGTGTCCTATATGGGAGCTATGGGAAATGGTGCATAATGAGCTTCCAGCCAAATGGAATCTCAATAAATCTCAAAGTCTAGTGAACTGTATAGGAAGAGAGAAATAGTGATGTTACAACATGAGCTGGCACTGAGCAGAGCTGTCTAGGGCACTAGATAACCCCCCCAAAAAAACCAAACCAAAAGCAAAAAACCCCAAGAAACCAAAAAAACCCAACAAGCAACAAAAAAAATCCCCAAAGCCCCTGATGTCCTCTCTGCTCTGTAAACCCGAAACGGTCCAAGTGAAAGTGTACATGAAGCAGTGAGATAGATGGTGTCAAGAAAGAATTGCTATCACTTGCTACTTTCCTCCTTGCTTTCTCTTGGCAGTATTGGGATCAGCAGGACTCCACAGTAATTTTGACACAGCCAGATTCATCATTAAAATGCATACAATTTTGCCCATCTTGCTGGGAAGCTTTTCACCTATTAGAACAAATGAGTCCAAGTTCTTAGTAGTTCATTAAAAAATTTCATGTCAGTGCTACAAAATTAGGCAGGTTTCGGACAATTTTGGTTGGTGGTGCCTTGAAGTTTCATCTGAGATCTGGGCATAGTGAAAGACTCTGAGTATACAACCTTAATAATATGTAGTGATAATGTAAACTTATGCCTGTTTATGAAACAGCAGAAAGTGAAGTGACACAGCTCAGGTCCTGGAGGGAGACTCTGGGTAAAGCAGAAAATGAAATGCAGGACTTTGCCTAGGGCTTTTCAGTGCCTACGCGCCCATTTTGTTCCTGCAATAAATCTGCATGTGGCATTTGGAAAGCAAAATTTTTTTTCACCCAGTGCTACACTTAATATTCTCAGACTATTACACTTCTTTTTGCTCTCCCTCACCCCCACAGTAATTTTTAACATACAGATATCAGAGGAGTACTAAACATTTGGCTGAATGCAACAGCTTTTATCGGAGCCCTTGTGGAATGTGGGAAATCACATGCTGGAAATCTACTTGCATAGAGACAGCAAATTCAGGAGTAATGCTGTCAGAAAGGGGATGTCCTGCACCAGCTTTTGTTCTCTGACATGGTTGCCAGTGAAGCGAGGGGGCTGGTCACACTGTCTGCCCTGTCCCCTCGCACCAGCTCAAGGCCATTTGCGAGGCACAGGTGTCTTGGCTGCAGGACACAGAGAAACAGCACAGCCACTGGCAACTCGTGACTGAGCCCAGAGTCAGGACTTCAAAGAAAGAAATCCTTGTTGACAAGGATTTTGTGGACTGTCTGTGGTTTAGACAAAATCTGCATGACTTTAGTTTCTAGTTTCAGGTTTGTAGGCGTTTGGGTTCTTCCGATCTTGGCAGCTTTGGCACTTTGTGCTCGGATGCTCACCCACTCCTTGTGGCAGGGCTGGCCCTCCAGCCTATGGAATGCAGTCACTGCTCCTTTGGTACACTGATGACTGTATTCAGGACTTGGCCTGAAGCGAGCAGGCCTGCTCACAGAAACATAACATTGCACAGGAGGAGATGGAAACGCTGCATCCATCCCTCTACCGCAAAACCATCTCTACATATGAATGACTGGAAGTTGGAGTACTTTAAAATGGGTGTGACAGTACTGGGCCAGCTGGAGTTTATTGGTTTAGGTCTGATCTACAGTTAACATAAGCTTGTGAAACTGGCTTGAATTGGCCTGATTCGAAACCCATTTTTGAGAGATGAAGCAGAGTTATGGTAGTTGGTATAAAAGTCTGCTGCCACTGCAGGCACTGGTGCCAAGGAAAGACAGATGGAGAGTGGGAAATGTCACAGAGAAGGGGGATGGGACCTGTGAAGTACCTATAAACTTAAGATTTGTACCTGTAAATAAGACTTCAGTGGCAGCTAGAAAACAGAAGGATGATTAGGAAGGAAAGTGGCAAGTGATACGGATATTAACCCTGCTTAACAAAATATTTCCAAGAAATAAAATTTAATCCAGAAACAAAGCCAAAAAAATACCAAAGCCAAAGCTGATCATCTGAAGGTGAAAAGGAAACTAAAGGCTATGCCAAGGTTAAAGCTTATTTTTGTCTCCTGCTCATGCATTATCATAGAGGAAAAAGCAGAGACTTTTTTGCCTGCCCCAGAACCAGGCTGGGCGAGTTGATTAAGAGATACTTCAGGATTGGATCTGAAAGGTCAAGGAGAGAGATTGTTGGAAGAGGTGGGGGTGGGGAAGAAAATAGAGTGAAACACATGGAAAACATCTGGTCCAAGGAAGGATCTTAGAATTAGCTTAAGCAGGAGGGAAGGAAGAGCAGCTGTGCAGCATGCAGGGACCACCAGGGCTGCAGTGATAAACAGGAGAGAAAAGGAGGCAGAGCTGGGATAAGGCTTCAGCCGAATCAAAGAAATAGGCAGAGGGGGCCCCAGTCTGCAACTTTGTGACTAAGAGACCTCTCTAGTCTAGAATGAAAGTGAAAATTTTGAGTCTCTGTGGGTAGTGCACTGCCTTTAAGCTAGACCCATTTTGGGGAAAGGAAGAGGGTGCTTTGGATTTGTGCTAAAGGCAAGGTAGGTGGTAAACATACAGGACCTTTTATCAGAAATGGTGTGTCCTTCATGGAGGGGGAGATATCACCCTGTAATCAGGTGGCAAATTATCTGCCTGGAGAACATTAGGGCAGCCAAAAAGGAATGGTGCTAGGTTAGGGCTTCCAGACCTTCCCCTCTTCCTTGGGAGTCAGTTCAGATGTTTGTTTCTTGGTCTTTAGAAGGGCCAAGTGCATTGCTCCCGAAGTACAAGCTTAGTTGTTCCTAAATACCTGGTTTCTTGAAGTGGAGTTGTTCTCTTGGCTTTCACTTTGTTGCACTGAATTGTAAAAGGTCTTTTAAGTTCTTCTGTGGATCTGTGGTTTCAGGACTGCTGTAAATTGATCAAAGTCCTGGCTGCTACTGAAAGAATATGGCCCTATCCCAACTTCACCCTTACTTTGTGTTAGCTCTAGTGTTGATGTGACATGATCATGTGAACTGAGAACAAATCCAGGTAAAAACCTACCCAGCAAAGAAAAAATGGTGCCTCACAGACATGGGGAAGCTGCTATGTGCCTTTGTCAAACAGGAGGAATACCCAGCTGCAGCTTTCCCAGAATTGCTGATTGGTTTCTTGTATGCGACCCTGAGGCTTCTGGTACAGATAAAAGCTTTTGCATTATGTAAATCAGTGATCTGATAATATGTGGCATCTCCCAGGTCCTTTTTTTCTGGAAAGTGAATTTTCTCCCCACACACATTGCTGAAATTACACTGTCCTTTTTTCTCTAGGTGTCTGACTTCATGTCCTTTACATGGGGCTCATGGGAGACTGATCCAAAGCTCATTGAAAGCAGTAACATGATACACGTTACTGATAGCAGACTTTGGATCAGAAATAAATCCATTTATTATGCCTTGGGGTTGTACTGTTTATACTCGCCAGCTCAGTTTCTATATCCCATGGTGTATCATTAAAGACAAGTTGAAATAAAATTCATCCTATGCAACCCATTGCCTCTATTACCCTTGAATTTATTGGTAGTTCTTCCTATACTTAGAGGACTCCTAGAAGTGATCTAATTCCTGTTTTCCTTTTTTTGGATGAAAGCATCTCAAAGTGCTTGTACAATAACTATGCTCAAACAATTCCAGTACAACTCTTTCTGTGGTTTTGCTACACCACCATTCCCATAATGAGACACAAGAAATTGCAGTTCTGGGATTGCTTCCTTGCAAGTTGAAAAGAACTGTCCACAGACGGGCAGAGTTATTATACTGGATTTTGGTTGGGACTAATGTCTTTTTCCAGCCTAGGTGGCCTGGAGAAAGAAAACCAGCTAAACTTTCCATGAACTACATTAAAAGAAAGTTTTGCTTCCCTGGTGAGAAAAGCCACTCCCAAAGCAGAGTGCTTTCAGGGTGGGTGGGGAAGGGAGCCGGAAGGGAGTGGCTTCACAATCCAGTGAAGAGACTGAGACTGTTGAGGTTCTGCTCAGCATCTAAGATGCTTGATCACATTGCTTCAGATGGCCAGTTTTCCAAGTTAGGTCAATCTCAGTTTGGTTCCATAAAACGTGTGCATTTTTTTTTAATGGATCCTGAGAAATGTGAACTTTCTTTGCTCAGGGTAGGTATTAAAATATCCGAAGGAACTTCAGATTAAGCCTCACAGTTTGTGACCTCAGTCAAAACGAACCTTATCTTCCATGGTCATGAAAAATGCTGGGCATAGACAACTTGCTGCTCTCTGTTGAGAAAGTGCTTATTTTTTTTGAAAGATAGCACTGCTGAGGAACATATTAGTACATGTTAGGTTGAAAATGGGAATTGAGAGCTTATCCAAAAGTATTGCACTTAGAATCTAGGGTTGTGTCTGATTTCTGAGGCCCATTGGTTTGCCTGCAGATGCTAGCTGAAGAGCAGTAACCCTTTACCACTTTTTAGGGATTTGTGATAAGAGACCAGTTAGGATAGATATTGTCCACTGACAGCTTTTCAGTGATCTTTGTCTCTGTGGAAACGCAAAGCTGTTTTTCAAGGCAGACTATAGAAATGGCTTGAAAAAGTCAGATGTGTCAGAATTTGGGAATGATCCCATGAGCCCCTTGATTATGTCATAGAAACATTGGTCTAAAGCCAAAGTTAATAATCTTATGTATCTTAAGCTAATGATTACAGGTATTAATAAAATCACTGTGAATTTTCCAGAGATAATAGCATCACTAGCAATACAGTACATGCCATTCCAGAACCAAAAGCCAAAGACTGTTGTTTTGATGCATTTGGCCATCCAGTCCATTTACAGTACAACTCCCCTCTCCCTCTCAGTACTGACTTTGAAATAATTGTGAATGTTTCCAGAAGGAAACAATTGGTGATGTAAACTGTATGACAAAATATGGCAAAAGAAGTTCTTCAGTTTTAATGTCAGGAATAACTGCGTTATGTTTCCAGAATGAGACAGAAAGTTTTCACTTTTCAGCTTCGAAATCCCTTCCTTTCCTTGAAAAATTGTTCTCTTCTTCTGTTTCCTCTTCCTTGATCTAAATAGATTTGCTCTCCTTTCCTTTTTGTCTCTGTGCTCCACCCAATGGAGAAGAGGGTAAGGAGAAAACAGAATTGGGAGAAATCCACTGGTATCCCAAACTTGATCTATTACTTTTAAAAAATATGTATTTTTTAAATGAGACAAGATGAAAACTCTGAGGAGCTGCACAGAAAATCTTGTTGGATTGCAGTTGCTGCAATAATTTGTTATGCTGTTTCAGCTCATAACACAGGTGTAACTCTCATCAACTGGGCCTGCTGAAGGTTATCCATTTGCACCTTCAAACATCACAGGAACTTTCCTGATCTGTAAAAACACTTGTGTGTGAAGGCTTTGTGCTAAGATATTTGTTCCAAGGAAAACAGCATTTATTGAATGACCATTTTCATCTGTAATGCCTTAGGGACTTCCTATCCAGCTGTTGAATTGTCAGAAGTCTGCTTATTTCAGGGGATTTTCATAAAGTTGCTTTATGAAGAGGAATGCCTGTGTATACAGAAACATCCCAGAATATGTCCCATTGGTATTAATCTCTCATTCATTTACTGAACAGAATATATGATTGCCCCTTGGCTGTTGTTTCGGTAACCAGCATTCCACTGAGTTGCACCTACTGCACTTACTCCATCAGTCATTTCCTTAATGTCTTCTTATATAAGAGGTGTAGTTGCAACTAAAGGAAGATAATAAGATTTGCTCTAAGCCCCTCTGGATTCCTCTTGATTTACCATGCAACTTTTAATTAAAAGAGGGAAAGAAGGGGTGAGGAACAGAGATCTCATCAGTTGTAGTCAAGTTTTGAAACAGAGAAGGTAAGACTGCATCTAGGAAAGGGTAAGTGTTCCAAAATTACTTTTAATTCTGTCAGTTCTCTAGCAGTAGGTATGTAAGAGACTGAAAAGGAGAAAGGGTGGACCTGTCAGGAATAGGAGACTCAGAATCAAAGCTTGCTACCACAAATGGATCAAAGATCAGGACCTGAAGAATATTTATTAGGGCCTGTGCAGGAGGAAAGAGAACATCTGTTCTTGTTCCATCATCCTCTACCCTGCCGGGGAAGGGATGGCACTTACCCTTCAAGTTGGGTGAAGTAAGAGAGGGGTAGGAGTAAGACGCAAACCCTTCTTTACGTTTGTGTCTCCACCATTTTTCGACCTGTTCGCACTGAAACACTCAGAGTTTTTCCAGAAGGCTATTTCAGCATAGTGTGAAGGAAACGTGCATTTTCTCAGGTGGACCAAAAAGTCCGTGATCCATTTCTGGTGACCAAACATCTTGTACAAACATAAGGTCTTGACCAGCCCAGGTTTTAGAAACCAGCTTTCTCTTTGTGAAACTCTTCTGCCGCTTAAAGGATGTATCTGTCAAAGATGGCATCAGAACTTTTTTAACATGAAGACACATCCTGACCAAGAGAACAGGATCAGACAATAACCTGGATTACTTAGACAAGAAGTAACCGAAAATGGGCAGTGTCTGTATTTTACAATGTGGACAGAAAGCAGTAAATATTTATCTGTCCTTTCCTTCCCTTTGAAATAAACACTTAAGACTCTGCTGTCATTCAGATAATCTGTTTCTATACTAACCCCTCTCTTTAAGGGAGACATCTATTTCCTATTACAACCGTATAGAGGCCCTGAACTAAAATATTTTGCATGCCTTTGCAGGCCTCCAGGAAACATTAAACACACTGAGACAGACAAAAAGCTATGAAGCCTCTGTTTAAAATTAGGAGCAGAGAAGGGAAGCAGAGTTTCTGTCTGCTTTTCTCAGACCTGATATGAAAAGGATCTCAAATCAATTACTTATTTTGCATAAAAGTATCTTGTTTCTCAGTATTAATTCAGACAAGCTGTTGTACTAGCAAGGTCAGTGGGCAGTTGCCCCTTTTACCACACAATGGCCACTCTGAGAGTACTTTTAAAGTATGTCTCTTATTTAAAAAAAAGCAAACAATAAAACAACAACCTTGATTGCACAATCTATTTGCTAGTTGCAACTCTAAGAACAGCCAGCTTGCCTTACACCAAAAAATGCTATTTGATAATATATAAAAAGCACATACGTATTTAAAATAGGTTTGCTGCAGTAAGATTTCACTATCAGCATGCATTAGTTTTTGCAACTGTAGGCAAAGAGAGAGCAGAAAATAGGAGTAATAACTGCTGAAATCATTGTGAAAAAACTCCTGTTGGTGAATAACTTTGCCCGTGAAAGTAGTTACACTGGAGTAGGTGTACTAGAGTGAACCGGGAACAGTCACACGTGCAGAGGTTTGAAAGGGTGCTGCCCTTTAGAAATAGAAAGTCACTTCAGGATGACTTTTAAGGACAGTACCTAACTTCTGAGTTGTGGTTACCAGTCAAAATTTCCAAAGAGTTGTGCTGCTCTGGGCTTTGATGTACGTAGTTAATTCCCCATCTGTGAAGTGGACCTAATAATACAGACAATTTCTCATTAAGGAGTGTTGTGAAGACTAGATAAATGGGAGTATGAGAATGGGCACAGTTGTGGCTCAGAGATCCTGCTAAAGTAGTCTGCTGCTCTGGCAGTGGTCAGTGTCAGTGGTTTAGGGGAAGGATTAATGTAGAGGGCAAATTCAAATTGTTACCACACCTGAGATCTCCACACCTTCTAGTAACTTGTGGTTGATAGCTTCCCAAGCCAAAAGTTCTAGGATTAGGACTGTTCTTTCATTTTTTTGAATTTCATTTTTTGAGTTTGCTCCCAGAGTGGACTTCCACAAGATCCTGGGCAACAAGCTCTGCAGTCATTCTATGCATGATGTGAAAAATAACTTCCTTTTGTTTGTTTTAAAACTTCTGCTTAAAGATTGGATTCAGTGTCCCTTAGTTCTTGTTACGAGAAGGAATGGGCTGCCATTCCCAGATTAGCATTTTTGGCGCATTTCATGATTTAATAGAATGCTCTCTCACCTCCCCTGTGCCAGCTCTTTCTCAGATTGAAGAATCCTTGTTTATTCAGTGTCTCCCAGTCAAACGGTTGAGGAGCTTTCATTGTTCTTACCTCCTTCCTCTGTTCTTTATCGAGTTTTAACTTTGAGGTGCTAGTCTCTAAGAGGCATGCTATCAATTTTAAATGTTGCTTATCAATGAGCTCGTATTTGTTGTTTGCTTGGGACTTCTTGGTGGGAAGTCATTTGAGATGAGTATTACATTGTGTGAAGGCTTAAGTGTTACAGAGCACACATACTTGTACTAGAGCTTGCATGGTGGAGAGGGAGTTCTGTTGGGGATCTGTTTTCCCCTAGTGAGATGTAATGGTTTTGAAAATGGAGAGCTGACTATCTACTGTTATTTTTATTACTAAGTGGAGCTAGAGCCACTTTCTTAAAGAGCAGTGCAGAGGAAGGGTGAAATTCAAAAGAAAATATTTTTCTTACTGAGACTCCAGAATGAAATGAGTTTACACCTAAGAAAGTTAATAAAAAATTGTCTGGACATCCTCTTCCTTTCTACAGCAGCTGTTTCCACTCTGTATTTTAATGAGTGGGCTGAACTAAAATCTTTGGGGAAGGGCTTTCCCCTCCCTCCCCCCTCTTTGGTATCGCTATGTAAAAGGCTGCACTACAGTATCACACTCTGTGCTTCTGTTGAATGAGTAAAGCCTATGGCAGGACAGTCCAAAGGAAAGGCTACATCATGTTCTCAGCTAGTTAAGCTCCTTAATGCAATCTTTAAAAAATTTTCCTGGATATTTCACTGATGTGATTTTGGCTGCAAGAAGTAAGTATTTAAAATCTCAGAAGGTTTAAGGCATTTCCAATCTCTTGTAAATTTTCTCCTATGAATAACTTGTGGAGTATCTGCTGGTTTTGGAGGTAGATTCTGTTTCAATTACTTCATTTTATATTTCCTGTTAACTGTTTGTGTATGTTCTGAATGATTTTCAATTTCCTTAAAGTTGCATACTGAGATTCTCGGAGGAAAGTAACTCAAATAGTGTTGTCTATGAAGTGTAGTGGAAAGTATTGATTCCTTTTTACTGTTTAACAAAATGAGACTGACTTACCACTACAGATGTTATTTCCAAACTACTTTTTGAGTCCCCTATCATCTCTGCCCGCTAAGTGACTTTATTTTTTTCATTCTGGTTGTGTAGTTTTATTCAGTGTCCAGTCAGTCACTCTTGTGTGTGCTGAGAACATCTGCTTTACAAGTTTCTCTGTGCTTTCACAGTAATACAATAATTTTTCTGTCTTTTATATGATTTCTCATACGAAGCAGAACTGAGAAAATGGTGAAAGCAGCGGCACTTTTTTTTCCTTCTGCACTAGATTACATTCACTAAACTCAGCAAATAGCAGAATTCCCCCTGGAGTACTGGGAAACAGCCCAAACTCACTACAGTTGCATTTTGCTGGACTATTCTTGTAGTAGGCTTTTCTTTTTTCCTTCTCTTTCTCTTTTATGGTCTGTTGAAATTCTTTCTGTTGTAACTGCATTCCTGATCAATTCCATTCTCGGATAGGCATCTCTTGCCTGTTAAATTTCCTCAAATGAATATCCTGAAACAAAAGTTAAAGAGATACCATGCGTAAACTGCAAATTCAAATTGAGATTTTTTTTTTTACTAGAACTGAAAGTAAGATGGGCTCAATTTCAAGCCTGCTTAATAATTAAATTAATTTGTGGCTTAAATTATTGTCTTAATTTAACAGAAAGTCGAGGCTGACATTAAGCCTTTGAAACTTAAAGTTTGGGTTTGATTCTAGATTTCTCAGCTGCAGCTGGAACAACTTAGGGCCAGACTCAAACTTGATGATTTGATTCAATAATTAGTAGCACATTTCAAACAATTTGAATGAGACCTAGGGTTAGATCTTTCTTAGTTATTCTGGCATACATATGGGAGAATTTCTTTCATTTCAAAAGTTCGGGTGTCTGTGAGCATGCAGGTCTCTTGGACTTTAAGACAGGCATTGTGGTTGATATCAGGGCAGGTTCTTCACTGTTGTTTTCCAACTTTATTCTACTCCAGTAATCACCTGCATCAGTCCTTGCAATATTCACCTCTCCTGAGATTGGCATGGCGGCAAATAGCCCGTGCTCCCCATAACAGGGTGTGACTGCTCCGGGCTTTCCTATGGCCACAAGTCGCCTGTGTTGTGGAGAGAGCCCAGCAACTGCTCTTGGGTACTGGAGTTCTTCCACGTGCTCTGGGTTAAGAAATTAAAACTGCAGCTAATCTGGATTTCATTCTGGCATAGCTCCAGGCTATGAACAGCCCCTCTGTTCTCATTTGGAAAACCAAGATAAAATTAAGTAGAGAGAGGTTATAGTAAATCCAGGATCATTTAAAAACCACCTTGATTTAGGTAGATTTGGGTGATAGCTGAAGATAGTAACCCTGTCTCTTTCTTGTGGTTGACTTCAACTTTAAAGTTTCCATTTGGTACTCATTATCTTGCTTTGTAATTTATGGTCATTCTGAAAGGCTGGAGCTACATTATATATTGTTGCACATAAAGCAGCCTGCTGCTGCTCCCGAGTGAAGAGGAGTCCCACTCTGCAGCATCCGTACGTGCTTTCCCAGTTCTCCCATCAGTGCCTTGAGATGTGCTAATGGCCTGAGCTCAGGAGGCTGAACAGCCCTAAACACCATGACTCAGTTTTCTGTTAAGTTTTTCCTGAATATTTTCTTGACACTTAAATAACAAAGTTTGTTATTCCACAACTTCCTAAGGCATACAGTTCAATAGAGGCAGTCATTTAGAGGAAAAGCCAGAACCCAGAGTGTGGCTAATAGCTTTTAAAGCACCTTGTAGAGAACTTACTGCCTGCTCTGCAGGAGAGATTTCCCTTGAGACTCCTCTGAGGTGACTGAATGGTCTCCCCTTATGTAAAATATCCTCTCTATATGGCCATCATATGATAATTTACTGTCTTGCACACCTATGGTCTGTGGCCAACAAGTGAGAGAAATAACTACATGGAGGTATAACTGGGCACAGCACGTGAAAAAGCTTTGGCAGTGAACTGGGACTCACTAAGAGGAGCAGGTTTAATATCTAACTCCATGTGATCTCTAGCATTTTATTTCATCTGTCTGCATTAAAGTTCTCTACCTGTAAATGTAATGATGCTTCATTTGTCTGTATTGGCTGTAAACTAGTCTGATAAGGTGTCTAGTCTTATACACACCTAGCACATTAGGGATAGGATTTGACTGGACCTTTAGGTAATGCTGTGATAAAAATATTGAAATATGAAAACATTATTTCAGGTAACTGCTTCATCTGTATTTATCCATATAAAAGGCATATGCCGAATTAAAGAACTGCTGAAAGCTTTATTAGAAAAGAGTCATATCTGTCACATGGAGCATGTCGGTTTTTCTTCTCTTCAATCAATACACAGAAATGAGAGATTTATCTCTTATTTTTGATTGTAATATCTGAAGGGAGGGAAGCATAGATTTATAAATTGATGTCCCTTACTACGCAAGATGGAGTAATGTTTAGCATATGCTCATGTGTTAATAATAACTTTTAAAATTATTTTTAGATTCCATTAAAATCTCTTGACTCTGTATGTGGTAGGTTCCCCAGGACCAAGAGCATATAACTCAGGGCTGTCCTGTTGTATAAGAAATCCCATTCAGCCCCTAATCTGATTCGGTTTTGAATTCCCACAGTTGTATGTTCTGAGCAAACAAGACTTGTAGGACCCACTTAATTTTCACAGAGAATAAACTCTGAAATCGGGGGGTTTTTTTTGTCTATATCTCATCATTTTGCCAGGTTATGAGAAGCTTTTGGCACTCAAATCTTTGCTAACCTGTTTTGCAGCTTCCTCTCGGACACCTCTTCCGAGTTTTCATCCTTAGCAGTGCCCTGATATGTTCTATGTGACAAAATAATTCTCAACTCTGCTGATTCTGATGTTGGGGCAAAAAAGTTGAAGAAAAATGGGTAAACAGCAAGTTTGTGTCCTCATTAATGAGTTATGGATGGGGGCAAAATAGTAAGAGTTATAGACAGTGTTATTTAAATATATGATTTCCTACTTGATGTGGAAGTGATACATTAAAGATTTTATGAAATTAATGAATTTGATGAAGAATAGAATACTAATTGTCTGTAATTATATGCTTTGTGGATAGTATGCATAGAAAGGCAGTCATCCATGAAGTAATAAAAAGGTATAGGTGCATTTTTCTTTCAGTGTACACAGTATTCTCATTCTTCCCAAATTATTCATGTCAGGGAGTCAGGATGGCTGGGGTAGGAGAGAAGGTGGGGTTCTTAGAAGTAAAGGAATCATTAATGGCAGAAGTCAAATGACACTGGGAATCCCTTAGGACCTGTATTTTTTTAGGACCTGTGTTACAATTCCTAAATTACTTTGTGATTGGACAGACAAAAGCACACTTTCTGTTTGGGATATGTATGGCTGCAAGTAGTGGCATGGATCAGATTCCATGATGAGGGCCACAACTTGGATTTACAGGGATAGAACTGAGACCTGGGCTAATTGCATTTGAAATCAGTTATTCTGGGTTGATAGAGCAGTAAGTCTCTGATCTTGAATAATGATGCTGTGGTGGAATTGGTGTAAATGTTGTCTGGAATATTCTGGGAGGGTATGAAAAATAAATGTCAGAATTTATTCTGGTTGGCTTCAGGTGGAGGGACTGAGTACTTAATTCAGTGATAGAAATGCAAAGCTTTCATAGGGTATTGATCAAGTTTTTAAGTGTTTGAAAAGGAGACTGGTGATGTAGTTCTGTTTTTCAATTGAGGAAATGAGATGCTACTCTCTAGCACAGTGATTGCAGAAGGCTGGGAATGAAGCTTAGATTTCCTGAATTCCAGTTCCTCAATGAGCTCTGTGAGAATCTGAGTCCCCCTGAATTATCTTCAGGGAGGAGATATCACACTGAATTGTGATTACTTAGCAACTCTCTGAATGAGAACATCCTAAAAGGTTTGAAAGGGAGCATCATCAGAAAATATGTTTTTCTAAGGGCAAGTCTGGCAGTCTTCTAAAATATGGAGGAAGGGGGAAACCACATCCATTGATTCTCTTTGCATCTTACAGTATTACCAGGAGCAGGATGTTGTCCATGGTAAATTCCACATGCTTCTGGGTAATGTCATCTATACAATGTTTCCAGTATCCTGGATCTTTTCTCAGTGTTGTGTTGGATTTTTTTCCTTTCTTAAATGTCTGTTTCTTATAGGGAAGAGGAAGACTGCTGTAATGTTCTCCCCATAAATCATGTGCTGTGAGAGGAGATGTGTTAGAGGTTTTCTTGTGATCAGTGACTCTTAAAAATGGCAAACATCACTGTTTCATGCACACTAAAGGGTTGTAAATAAGAAACTGTCCAAAAATAACCATAGTTTTTGGCATGTACAAGAATACTTGGCAGGAAGCTTGTCTGCAGATAACACACAAGACTACTACTTTAAGTTTTAGGGGTGTAGGGGTTGTTTGTGTTGTTTTTTTGTTTGTTTGTTTTGTTCTTTTTAGTAAGATCAAAAGATTTCCTGCAGGTTTTGCCATGATAATTTGTATTCAAACAGTTTTGGGGGCACACTGTGTGTAGTGAATTTTATAGACTTGTCAGAAACCTCAGATCGTGATCTCCTACACAGAAACGGCAACACATCTATCACATTTTCAGTAGCAAGGGGAAGCAGGCTGTCTCAGAGCCATTTAAAATGCTTTTATTTCATGTTTGCCAAGTTCTTCTATTCTCTGTAGGTTTTAATGGCTCAGACCTCTGGAAACTCTTCCATACATGGTTAAAGTGTAACCACTGATGGCGGGGCGAGGAGGGGAGGAAGGGGGAGGATGGAGGGAACAACCTACTGAGCTGATAGAATTTTAAACAAACTTGGGTGGTTTTCTTGAGACAGCATTTCAGCCCCAAGTCATATATATATATTCACATGCAGGGCATTTCTCAGTCTTAATCATGTTGGAAGCTAAAGGAATTAAGCATCCATATAGAGCGCGTGCGGTGGGTTGGTATCCAGCAAGGGTAGATAGCCTCAATGCTTCCTCCGCTCAGGCCCATCTTCTTAGCCAGGATCCTTTCTGGAATCCTATTTCTACAAGATTCCTTCAGCCTTTTTGCCTTTGTCCATCTTTTACACACATTATTGAAATAACGTGGTTGATATTACCGTCTTTTAACGATGGGAACCCTTTGTATATCTGTCTTGTTCTCCCCTTAAAGTAGCTTGTCATGGACAGCACTTACTTTTGAGCAGCTTGGTAACAGGTGATCAGCATTGGATCAAATGTTGTATACCATTTCTATTTTTAAAATGTCCTTTAAAATAATTTAAAGATTTCTGTGTAACTGAGCCGTCTTCCAAGCTAGAAGCATATTGAGGGACTGATTTGGTCTAGTGCTCACTAATGTCAGACAAGCTGAGTCGTTGTACTGTGTCACAAGCCTGTTGTGTCATATTGGTCAAATAATCTGGCTGTTCTGGGTAGAATTTTCAAAAGCACACAGCAGTTATGTAAATCCATTCCTATTCAAGCTGATGGAGGCCTAATTCTTATTTCCACTAAGGCTCCATTACACTGCCTGGCAGGGTCAAGATACTTAAAACTAGGCTTTTTGCCCTACCACAGGGATGTGAAGGGATCCCATGGAAATGCAAATCTGTGACTGACAATTTTTCCATTGACTTCAGTGGAAGCAAGATTAAACAAACAGAATAGCATTTTAATAATTTCAACCTTGACTTCTGTGTTTTCCTAACATAAAAATAAGCCTAGTATCGTGTACTTACTTAATGTACCTACAAATGCAGCAAAACTAATGTTTTCCCAGCTGTTTGAAGATGTCCAGGGCTGCCTAAGTGTAAACCTGCGTAATTAACTTGAACTAACTTTCTCATCAGTGAAAATTTGGTATTGTATTTAATCTCTGTGAGAAATATCCCCAAATCTAAGTAATTTAGTTTACTAAGACAATGTGTTTTTCATGAATTTAAGAGCCTCCCATGTGATGAGGACTTCTGCTGTGCAGGACTGTATCATTGCAGGAGGGTGTTGGGTCCCGTGTTAACCATGCTGTAGGTCACAAGACTGTTGGTGGGAGCTAATTTGTTTCTGTCCCAATGCTACAAGAATCTATTAGTTGCTAATGGCATTTTGTAACAGATCCTTGCAAAAGTTCAAAAGGATGTGAGGATCACTGTCTTCTAAATGTCATGTGTATTTTGCAGACTGATAATGAAGCATTTTGTTACCACGATGAACTGCCTTTTCTTCTCCTGTTGACATTCTAGAGCTCAAATTAATACCACACTGTAGCTTAGGATCACATTGCTCAATTTATATTAAATCTGTTAACAGGAATAAAAATAAAAATATATTTTAAGCATTATTGTTACATGAGCTGAAATAGTTGTTATATAAATTCAGAGACTACAATAGTAAGCATTCTATTTAATTGGAACGTACAAACATGTACTAACAGATGCCTAAAAACCCTTGCCTGAAAGAGAGATCTCTGCCTACATGAACGACTGCCTTGCTGTCAGTGGACTTGCTTGGAAAAGGCTGTTTGTGTACAAAATTGCAAAATCAAATCCTAAATAAAGAATGCAACATGGTTATTCTGTGCAAATGTGGGGCTGCCTTGTGACAAGAGAGGCTTTTGCCATCTCTTTAAATAGATGAGTGTGGTGCAAAAAAGATCATGGTCTAAAATGTTACTTCAGGAAACAGCTCCTTCCGTTTCCATTCTGTAATGTTGTCTCTGGATTTACATGATCAATAATGTACATAAATCTTTCATGGACATAATCTATATTTCTTTCTTTTGGTGTTGTATTTTTTTATCTCTCGACATCGCAATATGTCAACAGGATCCACCAGAACAGCTTATTAAATACAGCTGATATTGACTGTTCCTGGAATGCAACCTGATTTTACAATAAGTAAAGGCTACCTTGGGTTTGTTAGCACAGGATCAGTAAAGCAGGTTGGAAATTAGTAAATCTGCACTTTTCCAATGACTGTGTAGCCAGCTGAGAGGACTCCTTAGCATCTCTGGTGTCCAGTGCAGCATATGTTAAGCAGCTTCTGTTTAAATGCATTACACTGTATTGGCTGAACTATTACAATTTGTACAGCTGTCCGGATCTCCCTGTACTCCAAAGATGTTGTATCCAGAGACCACCAGTGATTAATGACCATCCTTTGGACTATGGCTGCAGCCAGGGTACAGATTTTTTTCCTCTGAGGAATATGGACCCTAACACAGCTTTTATGAGATGGGCCCTGACCTCATCTCTGTCAGAGCAGAGAGGGGTGCCAGGATTTTAGTTAATTTGAATGCACAGCCACACAGCCCCCATGGAAACTTTGGGAGGGTGACCTTTTTTGAAACTGCTGTTTTACCGTTCCAGACCTTCCAGTTTCACCAAGGAACTGTGCTGTTTGCCATTTGGTTAGTTATTTTAATGCCACAGGATGCTAAATATTCCAGCATAGCCTGGTCTATATTTTAAGTACAACCATATTTCCAGTCTGGAAATCGACCCCTTTAGCTGTGGTATTTCCCCCAAATATGGCTGGCTTCAAACAATCTCACTGCCAACACAAACCACAACTTTAAAACCCACACGTTTAAGTCTATTACAAGCCGATGCTACCCAGCTATGTATATACTGTTCTGATGGGAGAAGCAATCTGCATGCCTGTTCAGTGCCAGTTGTTCTCTTTCTTTTCGTAACGTATTAAGCATCTCAATGTAGCAGGGAATGAGAACAGCCCTGCAAATGGGGGCTGCTGCCTGTGTGCTGTGATCCACATCTAGCTAGATGTCATGATCTTGGCTATTCCCACCTGAGGCTGACAGAGATTTTATTGCTGTGATTCCTAGGGGAAACTCACACCTCTGTTAAAAACCCCTAGACTTCTAGGCTCTTTCTATAATGAATAGGAAAAGAAAAGCACTGCCATGTGGTGATTTGTTCCAGCTTATGTGTTCGCTGTAGGACAGGATTACTTGTCCCCTCAAAGCCCTTGTCTCTCACCATTGACTACAGAGGCAACTGTCTAGATGCCTGACATTTTACTAATTCCAGTTAGATGAAGTGGATCCTGCCATCACTATTTGTCTCTCATGTTTGTTCATGTGAAATGTCCATGTTTAGAATCAATAGCATCTTGAATGAGGGTTTATGAAGGTCTTCTATGTGTATGTGCTGATTTGCAAGCCACACTTGGGCAACGTGGGTTTTTTGGGGATTCTCACTGTGGAAAAGCAATGAATAGCTGGTCACATTGGGAAATAAAAAGTACTGGGTCATGAAGAGATAATGAAAACTACAGCTTTCTGCAAGATCTAAAATTTCTGGGAATTTAAAAATATTAGATTTCTTGTGTTACAAATGCTTTGAGTGCATGATATCTTCAGTGGTTACTTAGAGCTGAGTGGGATTTCACCTTTTGGCATATGTAAAGTCGTTAATTAGGAAGGGGCAAGTTCTTCTCTGAACACGTCACATAATTGTTGTGAAAACTTATAATTATGAATTTTCAAAGAATATAAGTATCCAGAGCAAGCTGGGGTAAAGTTAAATCTATTTAGTAAGATCCAATGGCACTTGCATAAGTGGTGTCCTTCAGAAGCCTGTAATTGCAGCTGTTCACATCCTTAAAGTTACAGTACTACTTAATTCTGTTCAGTGAAAGAGATCATGGACACAGAGCTAAATAGTTCCAGAGATAAATTCTTGTTTTTCAGCTTTTTGAAACCTGTACCTGCTGGCATCCAAGCCATACTGTGTTTTCCATAACATACTGAATGTCAGGAGACCCAGTTTATCATTCCATCAGGAGGGTTGGTGTTCTGTTTTTATTAATTTATTGGGGGGTGGGAAGAAGGAGTTGTAGTAGGATACTGTGTCCTTGTCCAGTAGCAACGGTGGATTTCACTCCGTTGCCTGCTGAATTCATTCACTGATGTGACCTGAGCTGTTTCCTGGTAGGGACTGTGTGGATGGAAGGTGCTTCCATGCGTGTACGATGAGTTCCTCTTCACGAGACACTGGGCAGATAACTTGTTTCACACAGTCCAATAAAGCTATGATATAGAGGTGACTTCTGCTCGCTCCTGGACTGGCTTCAAGATCCTGTTGTCATAGAGCAGTTACTGTGTAGAGAGCGATTCTCTTCAGAGTCATCTAATTTCTTCACTATGTTGTTTACGTGCTCCTCTATGCACACTTGTGGAGTGTGTCTGTTGAAGGGAATCAACACTTTGCTGTATAAGCATATTAATTAACTCCTGTTATCTTTATTGTAGACATGAAACCCCAAATCACTTTGCTTATTTAGAGGAGCAGAGCCTGGAGAGGGTTTGCTGTGTTATTAAGGCTGCTCTTTGTCATTCCAGGAGTCTACTGACAATTGAGTGCACTGTAGACTCAGTTCACTGGCCCACTTGTGGTTTCCTTGAGACAAAGCGTCCTGGCGGTTCCTCAAATTTCTCCACTGACAGAGAAGGACAACTCTTACTTAGTCACAGCAAGAGGGACTTTTCAGCTTAGAATTGCTATGAAGTTGTTCAGATGACATATGTTATAGAAATGCATCATTGTGTCATGACTGAAATGCAGCATTGCCCTTCTCCTTGTAATTATCTTTAAGAAGAGAGTTCCAGGACTTCAGCACTTACAGCAGTTCTCTTACCACACCTCTGCGCAAGTTCTTGCTATTTGTAACAGAATAGTTTCCATTTGTCATGACAGACTATTTCTAAGCTTTGCTCATTTGTTAGGACTGGAATATATCACTTTATTTGTTTCTGTAGATGCTTTCATCAGAAACCAAGTCCAGATGTAGTGGGTTGGCAGTAGATCAGGCTGAACTACCCGAGGTTTTGCTGAGACTAAATAAGGCTTAAATATTTTCATTCTGTTTCCTCTTCACCTTACTTATCATGCTGGCATTGACAGAAGCAAGGCTGCTTTCCTGAGTGCTGATCACCCTTCTGCATTGTCACTAAGTGCTGTTAGCAGTGTTTAAAATACAAGAGACTTGTTGATGCAAGAGAGAGACAGGGGTTTGAATAGCTAACGCTCCTTGTTTTGGCAAGCCTATTAAGATGTCAAGTGGCTCCTACAGTGGACAGGATTCTGAGACCTGCAGTAGCACAGTCCTGACATTTGGAACTGGCAGCCAGCCCTGAAGGTGACAGTGCACTCAGTCTGTTTTCACAGTGCTTCTCTTCACAGTTCTATATCTGGTAATAGGCTGCCTGCCGCTGGCAATTTGCATGGCAATCCCTATTAATTGCCAACAGTGTTTTCACCTGTCAGGAACAATTCCTAATCAAACACTGCCTCTCTGCAACTCTGGCCAATTACCACGTGTGTTACAAGATGTAGTATAATGTACGATCATTGGTAAACCGCAGCATTGTACAGACTTTTGCTTTCTGCATCCCAAAGAATGCTGGTGGGAGGCAACCTGCTGCAAGATGCAGCAACATGGCTGCTTTTCTGCGTGCAGGAGCCAAGAGTGAGCAATGGTTTACACTTGGAGTGGAGTGTGTGACAAAATACTGCTTCAAGGGTGCTGATGCCATCAAAAGGGCCTCACGGTGAGGCAATTAACTTTAAGTCACCCTCTCAGAATAAAAGACACAATGTCCAACCCCTCAAACTATGGTTTTGGAGCAATGTGGGCTTTATGGAAAGTGCTGTTCTAGTTTTCAGCAGCTGAGTTAGTAAAACAGCATGACTTGGCATCTCATTATAGAAGAGGCTGGGGAAGGATATTGCTTGCCAAATATGCAAAGCATTTGTGTGATTTACTTCAGCAAAGACGTGAAATACATCCTACTCAGTCTGAGCTAAGGAGGAACCCTGGGGCTAGGAAAGCACAGAGTTCTGAGTGGCAAATGGAAAGTGGAAAAGCTGTGAACTCCCAAGGAGGTGCCTATTGCCAGCCTGTGGTGGTGACAGACCTGCCTCCGGATCGAACTCCTAGGACAGTTCTCTATGTGACACAGTGGGATGATAAGATTTGGTAGAAGATGAAAGTGAGCTTAGGCTCCTGTTTCAGAAGAACTCCTGTGGTGTTTTGTGGAACACGGAGTGCTGTTGGAACTTCCAACTGCTAATTAACTGCAGATACTATTTTAGTTACCGGTATCAAATCTGTTGAATCATCTGTGTATGGACTTTTGACTTCTGAAAGCTCTAAATTAGAATTTATCCTTTGCTTGTCTGGGGCTAGGCTTCCTGAATGCTTTCCCGTGAATTACGCAGATGATGAGGAGAATAAAACAGGCCAGAATACATCCAAATTTGGTTCACAGAAGTTACTAGAGTAGAAGTTGTTTGCATTGCAGAATTTTGTTTCCTTCCAGGAAATGCAGGTACCAGAGACCTCAGTGAATCAGTCAGTCTTCTATGGAAGATTTCATTCTGTACAACTCAGATAACTCTGAGATATGTAATCTAAAGTGCATTAAAACATGTTGTCATCCTCCTCTTCACTAAGTACATGCAGCATTCCTCTTTCCTTCTTGCTACATTATGATTTTCTGCTAGCAGAACAAGAGAGGATTAATTTGTACAATGTTAGATCCATGAGAAGAACGTTTAATGGGTACACTGCGACAGAAACGTGTGCATGCTGTGAATGTAAGTTATGGAAAAACTGCACCTTCTGGACACAGATCACTCCACCTTCCTCAATCTCTAAAAAGAAACAGCAGGATCCCAGAGCGTGGATACAACTGCACTGACACAACCTTGGTAAAGTTAGTAATGGATCATATTTCATACCAGTTCCTCAGCAGATCAACTTTCGTTTCATCAGCTCCCTCCTTTTTTAAGGGCCTTGATCTTATCCCTGGCTGCTGCTTTATTGCTTTTGAAATGGAGCTTAAGGATTCACTTACATAAAAATACCTTGAAATCAATGGATGCTTTGCCATAGAGCATGCCATATTAATCTCCTGCACACAAAAGGTTTATTGTCACTACATCATCAACAAGACAAAGAGGTGTGATAATTGCTGACTCAAGGGGCTGTGGAAATCTGTGGGCCTGGTTAAGAAATTCTTCCAGTGTGGAGGTGACTTTGGGGTGAAGCTAAGGCTCAACAGACAGAGACTGTGTTCAGGTAGTTAATGGCATGCGTGTGCATGGATGGTCTAAGCAACTTCCAACTGTTACAGAGCCTCCTAAGACTATTCTGTTTGACCCCCACTTCAAAAAACATAAGAAGTGTCTGGTTCAATAAAAGGTGGGAAATGAAGATAAAATTTTTAATTATTGTGAAAATTTATTCAGCTTCTTTTGGTGTGTAATACAGCTGGAACTCTCTAACATATGTGAGCTGTGGGGAATCTAGAATGAAATAGTTGTTCTTTTAAACTTTGAACTTGTTTCAGAAGTATATTGTCATGAGCACACATTACAAATGACACCATAACAGTTCATCACAGTCACCTTCACTGCATACAGGCCTCATAGATTTTAGCTGTCAAGAAACAAACAACTGAGCCTGTAATACTTTGTGCCTCTTGATACTGATCTTTGGATTTGGGATATCTTCCTAATTCGTTTTATTCCTGTCATGATGGGAGCAGTTCTGTTTACTCTAATTACTGGGAAATGTGATGAAAGTGCTGGCTTATGCTTGCGGAGAGCAGGAGTACAGTGCAGTGGAAGTTCCCAAGATCCCGGCTTAGCAATTGGATGTCTTTGTTAGTGTTTGAACATCTGTTCAGTGAGTAACCCTGAAGACAAGTGAGTACCTTGCTCTTTTCAGGACAAAACTAATAATGTTTGAGCAACTTGTTGACAATGTTTTGGCCCAGCATCATTATAGCTAGCTGAGCTGTGCTCTAATTAAGCCAAGTCCTTTGTTATCTGAATGGGTGGATAGAAAAAAATATTTTTCATATTATAGCCAAATACAAAGCAGATGAGTTACTGGTCTTCTGAAACGCGGATCACTTTTACTGTGAAGTCAGGTTCCAAAGGTCTTTTCAGCCCTTACCACCCAGAGGAAATTGTCTGCTTGAGCCAAAACATTCTCTGCCTCTGAATGCACGGCCAAGGTCTGCTTAGCCGCCCCTTCGCTAAGGTAGGTGAGCTCCTTACGTGGGGAGTGTCTCCCAAATCCTAACCCAGTGTTAAAAAAGAGCAGGTGTCATAGATGATGGATGGGTGAGGGGACATTTGATTGATTCTCCACAGCACTGATTTGGTCTATCCAGTGAAGTTCCATGAAGTCCGGGTTAAATTTCAATTTCAGGGTCTGAAGGGGAAGAGGCTCTGTGTAAAATCTGTCACAGGGTTAATAGAAAATTCATCTAACCAAGATGTGGTCTCATAAATGGCAACACTATCTGAGGCTGAAGTTTTGACTTGTATTAAATGTCTAAATATTTGCAGAGGCATCAGTAAGAGTAGCTAGGATCTTATGCAGCACTGAATAAGAAACAAGCTGAGTTTGATCGGGATGTCTAATGCCAAATAAGTTACTCATGTACTTTTCTCTGGTTTTAATACTTTTCTCATTTATAAATGTGAAAAAATGGAGTAATGTCACCCTCAGGACCATTTCAAATATCACCTGAGTATTGGATAATCTTGTCTTAGTCACTCTTCCAAATAGTATCCCTTTTCCATTTCAAAATTCTGCAGCCATATTTGACAGCTCTGTCTGTGCTATCCTGGACATCTTTGCTGCTCTCATCAAGCACGTGCCTTAGTTGTGTCTTGGCACCAGTTTGTAATCGGCCATATCTTTTGTCTCTGTTTTTTTTTAATGATAAGTCTGAAGAGTTTATAGTTCATTTGAGTTTCTGTGAGGTGTCCTCATCTCTTAGATATTTAATGCCCATATTAGGGAACCTCTGAAAGCCCAAAGAATCTAGTTTATAGGATTAATTCTGAAAGTTTAGTATGATTACAGAATTTGAAAAACAACTTGACTTGATGGCCTTGCATTTTATGCAAAGCTGTAAACAAGAGGAGAGCAATCAAAGCTTGGCTTGTTCACGGATATGAACTTTAATATTATCTCATGGGAAAGCAAGAAAAGGCCACTTACTCAGATTCAAGGATAGCATCTATTTTGGCAAGTAACTCTTGGAGTAGGTACAAAGATACATAGGTCATGCTGTTGTTGTACCCTTTGACAATCTAAAATGTAAGGGGCCAACATGCCAGTGCAGGACAAGGAAGCATTGATGTTCATGTAGACAGAGAAATTCTAGGGGATGTTCTGTACAGCCTGAGCAGCTGTGCTCCGTTCTTAACTGTGTTACCATTATATCTCACATTTCGTGTGATATTTAGCTATGAAATATGTCTCTCTGCATTTTGATAGAAACCCAGTGAATAGAAGGACTTTCGATGCAATAGCAAGATTGTTGTGTGTAATCTGTTATTAGGTGTGTGGATTTTTAAATAGTACCAGGATCTTTCTGTGCCATTTTGGGTTTTTTTATTTCTTCTGGGTTTTTGATAATGTTTTTCAAACTTATTTTCTGTAGTCACAAAGAGCTCTGAGATTCTTAAATATTTATATGGTCCACTAGTTAAAAAGAAAAATAAATTATTAGCCCTTTACGGAGGATGGCTATACCTACTCTGCAAGAGGATGGAGCCATTGCAGCTCTTCTGCCGTGGAAGCACAGTGCTCACTTTTGCAGAAAATGCAGGTAGGTAATTGGCTCTGGAGGATGATGTCCAGCCTGGGCCTTCAGAGGCAATAAAAAGGCTCTTTAAGGGGAAGTCAGCCTGTATGAATGTAAGAAGCAAACACTGCTTAGGCCATGTGTAGATTTACACAGGAAATACCCACATGAAACACTTAATTGATCTCAACTGGGACTGGCAGCAGCCTTCCTTGTGCCCAGGAGCACAGTGCTGCCATAGCCAGTTAGGAGCTAGCTCAGAGCTTGCTCACGAGTCTTTGTATAACCCTGCGTTGTGCAGAGTAGGCATTCCCAGAATGCTGGCTTTTTGTTTAGTTGAAACCTAAGATTCCTGGTTACTGCATGAGATGCAGATTTTGCAGAAAAACCCAGCTATTGCAGGAATCACAGTCAAAGCACAAGGGTTGGCATGGCTGCACCTTCTGCATTCAGTCCACATTTGACCTGCTACGGGTTAGTGTGCCCTGACTTCACAGGGAGGGAAACGCTCCTGCGAGGCAGGATCGAATTCTGATTCATGCCTGCCACAGAATAAACTGTGAAAGGAGCTGGACCAAGGAGAACTACTGCTTTGACACTTATGCCTCTTTTTGCTGAGCTCAACACCCCATTCTCGTGTTTCTCTGGCTGACCAAGGCACATCCTCCTGCATCAGGGGAGGACAAAATTTCCAGTCAAGTATGTTCATGAAAGACAGATGGGAAATCAAGTGTCCCCTGTGAGGATTCAACTCTTCCTCCTCTTGAGCTGTTGAGATTACACTGGACACCACAGGCTCAGTGATAAGAGGCTGAAGAAAACCTCTGATTTTGTTCAGGTTGGGCTTTTTCCAGTTATGCCAAACACCTGGCAGGATGTAGTAGCAGTCTGACGTGTTTGCTGCTCTGACTCTTGGTGTGCACAGGCAGAAGTGACTGAGCCCTGCTGAGGGATCCTCAGCTGAGCACATCGCTTTGTCCCAGCACCCAGAGCACTCGTGATGGTCAAAGGAAGTCAGTGACTCCTGAGAAACATCACCAAATATTTAGAAAATAGTTCTGCTTCGCAGCACTTCAGCTTCTTTTTTACTTTCCCCTCTTTTGTCCTTTGTATTATAGGCCTTTGTCTGAAGTAGGATCTGTATTTCCCAAGAGTGAATGCCTGGAGGACAGTGTGAAGTCCTGTGTTCATGGTATTGCCACTTCAGATGTTCTTGAATCAGAATGTGGGCTCCCCCCATCCCAAATTAAGCTATCTCTGTTTGTTATGTAAGAATATACATTAGAATTACTTTTCTTTGCCTTCTGGTTCTGATCTTTCCTAGCTGTCCAAGTTTTTTTCGCCATGAGTTTTTTATTTCGGGGGTTGTTTTTTTATTTGTCTTACACAAAAGCTGAGAGTTTCATGCAATCTCTCGTTTCCATCAGGTGTGGCTTTATGAAAACATCACGCATTGTAGGAGCTGACAACCCCATACTCAGTGTGCAGGGCCCAAGGGTGTATCAGACTGGAAGGTGGCAGTTTTTGCTGTGCCCATTCTTAACTAACTGGGAGACTGTATATGGTTGTATCTGTTGAGGGCAATTCTGAATGAGTTCAAGCTTCAAGAATTCCCCAGGAGAGTTTTGGTTAAAGGCTGAATGTTTTTACTCAACTAGAGCTATGTGTGAGGAATTCAGTATTTTTTGCAGTGCAGTGACATTTTGGAATTATTTCAGTTATTGGAAGAGTGGATTTTAAAAATCTGGACTGTTTTTTAGCATGGGGGCTTTGTTGAAAACAGGGTGGCTTTTAAGGCCATTATATGAGAAATGAATCTGTCAAATCTTGCGGACTTCAGGGAGGTCTGAGTATGAAGACCAAAGATGAAGTTTTTTGGTGCTCATCTTCATTCACAAGAGTGAAGAGACTCAGTCACAGCTAGGGCAGACTTTAGGGGGAGGATGCTTGAGCTAAAGTAAGCCACTTGCTGCTGTGCTCATTAGCTTTCCAGCTCACTAAAGGAGTAGAATTACCAGTCCTTCTACCAGACAAAGCTGCAGCCTTGCTCACTAGCATTGGTCCATCCCACAACTATTGAGAATCCAAAATCATGGTTTGAGCATCCATCACAAACAAAACCACGTAAGGGCCAAATAGGAATTTTACAGCCTGTTTAATTCCAACAATGATTCAGAAAGAGCAGACCTTGCCTGAAGGCACAAGTATAGGGCTGCAAACGAAAGAGAGAGGTGCCTTTGGGATGATTATTCTTGTAACTCTTCATGTAGCTCTGCCAGTTGTAGCTATTATATATGTTAATATAATTGTCTAATCATTTTTGAAAGCCAGTAAAGATATTTCCCTACAGTGTTCCCTTCTTGCCCTGTGGTAATAAATTCTTCAGGCTGATTTTCATGCCACCTTTTAAAATTTATTTTTATAAAGGAATATCTATTACACCTAGTGCCTTCTTCTGTCGTGGAGCAGGATAAATCCACTTATCCCAAATTTGCTTCACAATTATTCATTCATTACTTGACTTGCAGCCTGAAATTAATCAGCTTTTCTTCTATGCTTCCATCTTTTTCAGCTATATATTCCTTTAATCCTTCTTTGTAACCTCAATGTATATTTGTCACTTTTTCTCTTAAGCATTGATTTGATTCAGTTATCTAATCGTATAAGGTTCCTTGGTATTATTTAATTATACATTGGCTAAGGAGTCGGTTTTTCTGGGCTGCTGCTTCAAGAGTCTGCCTGATTCTTACTGTGGCTTTTGCCTGGATTATTAGGAATCCCAGCCCAGGTAATGGTGTGGTCCCTGGACTTCCACAGCTTCCACATACCTGGTTCAGGCTGCTCCTTCCATTATTCCCTTCCTGTGCTTAAGACAAGGAGGAATTGTCTTGAATCATGTTTGTAAGACCCTGTCACCCTAGGCAGGGTGGTGCACTGTCCAGCAAATAGCAGCCTTGGGACTGTCTCCTGTGTTCTCCCTTCAGCACCCTGTAACAGTACCCTGCGGTGTGAAGTAGCTGTGACTTGCCACGCTCTGGCCCAAACACTGACCCTCTGAGAGCTGCTGTTTGATCAGGATTAGACTCTTAGAAAGGCTGTCTGAGCAAAAGATGTTTCTTTGCGAGTTGTTTTCACCCATTTTAAGGATGCCTGACTATTAGCATTGCAACAATCATACCTGATGTGACTGCCAGCTACTTGGTCACTTGCACTGTTCAAGCACAAAATACAGAGCTGGAACGGAATCTGATAAGAATTTGTCCCACAGTGCTTACAATCAATTTTCTTCTGGTATGTAAAAAGACATCAAAACATGAGGTTTAAAGAAATATAAAACATTAATTTTTTTTTTAGAACAGGAAGTATTATTTTCCTGTAGACCTGATCAAGAGTCTTTTTGCCCTTTGTTTTGCCAAGAATAGACCATGTTTTCAGGGTCTGAGTCTAATTTCTGAATTACAAGAGCAACAAAAAGAATTCAATTTTTAAAGTCTCAGCAGAAAAATAAAATAAGCATGTGTGCAAACGTGGGGGGCAGTGGTGTGTAAGCACATTAGCAGACGGGGATAGAAGCAAGAAATGTGACTTGCTTCCACGAGACACGCTCGCAGTTTCATTGCAGCATGGAGCCAATGTACAGAGAAAGCAGAGGGGCCTTTCACATCAGTTACGCAGCTCATGGACTGTGTCGTGTAGCTTTTCTGTGAACTGATAGTGACCCCATGCAGTGCATTGTTCCTTTTCTCCTTTCCATCTGTTCAGTGTTTCAGCTTCTCAGATCACTAGAAGCCTGCTATTGATTTTTAGATGTGTCCTAAGTTTGCCATAAATTTTGTATAGTGACCTCATACTGCCAGAAAACAGAACTGACACACCTTCACCCCAAAATATACTCTTAAATAGATGGTAGATGTTTGCAAATCATGACAATCTATTTATAGCCCTCTGGGAATGCCTGAGCTGAAAGAGAATCACCACCACCTTGGTAGTTATTGATCCCTGCAAGGTAGATCTTTCTTTCCATGGGAGATTTCAACCACTTTACTCTTTGTTCTCTATATTTTGGTATATGTTCATCTCTGTTTTGTTATATGCATGGCAGCACCAAATAGTAACAGTTGTGTCTGTCTTTGCCCAGCATGTTGTGATTTCATTCGCAGGCAATGCAGTTCCTGTGTTAGATCAGACAGATTCTGCGCTGGCGATGGTACATCTGCCTGACATGCCCCATTGCTCCTGCAATCTATGGCTGAATCCTGTTTGTCATTCCACTGTTTCTTTTTTTATTTCCATCTGTCTGTCCTGCCAGAGTTTCTTGAATAATGGAGACACAGTGATTGCTTTTGAGATGTGTCATAAGCTTGTCATAAGCATTTTCTTTCCTTCAGTAGCCCCCTTTGCCAGGCAGTGCAGTTAGAGGATACAGTAAGGGGAATTGACAACTTATTCCAGCTGTTCAGCTGAAGCAAATGCCAGTGGCTCTTCTGCATGTTTCCCTGCTTGCTCTCCACATTGATTTTCTATTATTCTTGGCAAAAACAGGGAGGCCTCTTTTTTTAGCCACTGGAATTTAAGGGGAACCTCATTGCTTGAAGTGTTAGACCAAGAGAGATTAGGGAGAGGAGGAAAACAAGTGCTTCTAGTTTAAAGGATTACTGATATAAAATCTAAGGCAAGAAACTTACTCCTGTTCTCAGTTTTGCATGCTTCACCCTTTCTGTGTTCATTGAGGTAAAATTCATTACCATAGTTGTTACCTGTGAAAAATTATATTCACTATGGAGTTAACTCATGTGGCTGAATTTAAAGTCCCAGCTTTATCTACAACTTCCTAATGTTTGCTTCAAGCTGTGATAAAGGTCTTATAACGTAGGGCTCCAAGTGGTTTGTAGAGAGGTCAGATAGAAATAAAATGCTGTCTTCTGGTGTGGCGTCTTGAGACGCAGAGGGACGATACACGTGCAAAAGGCACTTGCTTTCCACAGGAGTGTTGGGTGCTGGCTGTAGCCCTGAGGGGTCAGAGCACAGCAGTGCTGGGACCAGACAAGGGTGCGATCTCTGCAGCCCTGGAGCTACGGCTGCTGGCCCCTTGCTGTGCAGAGCACCTCTCTCCTTCCTGCGAGTCTGCCTCGCACTGAGTGGAGAGCTACAGTCTGAGGGAAGCATTTTTCATCCTTGTACAAAGCCCTTCGTGAGTGGCACTGCAGGGTGAGAAGTCTTTCACTGCTTTCTATTTCTCTCTCCCTTCCCTGCTGGTGTTTCATTTTTCTAGTCAGTTTTGTAGTTCTCAGCCTCTTTGAACCAAACATAGTGAGCGTGAGATCTTGGTGAGATTTTGTTGCATTATTTTTCCCTCTCCCTGGAATGAAGGGCTATTGTTTCCTCCCAGAGAAGTGTAATCAATACAGTGCCTGTAGGCCAGGTCACTGTTTGACCCTTTGCCTTGGTCACTGACCCACATTTCATTCAAACACGTTGGTAAATAGTGGCACTTCTTATGTCTCTGAGATTTATGTAACAGACAGGGAAAGATTAGAATTGGAGATATCTCTTACTATTTTGGGGACCTGGGCTGCCAGCCAGTTTTACTTCTTGAGAAGCAAGTGTGTGGTTTTGTGAGTCTGAAGGTGTGACTCATTCTCCTCCTTGACATACTTTAAAACATGCACTGAGTGGTGATTTACATGAGGATGCATTGAGGCTCTGCTTGAGCTGACAGCACTTGGTGCACTTTAATCTTACATGTGGATAGAGGAAATGAGTTAATCTGCAGTTAAATATAGAGGTGGTGAAAGAGTTGGGAAGGGGAGGGGTTGACTCTAATCTCACTTAGGTTGGGGTCAGTCGAGAGTAACCTCTGTATCTGGATGGTATTACTCTGGGGTAAGTCATGTCTCACCTCTCTGGAGCTGACAATATTAGCTAATGGAAAACGGCGACAAAGTGAGAATGTGCCCTGAGCTCTGGCATCACTGCAGTGTTGTTCTTTCTGATCACCATCTACATGTTGGTGACACCTTTTTTTTTTTTTCCCTTTCAAGAGGTAATGAGTGAATTGGAGGGTTAAGCAAATGTGAGTTGCCGAAATTACATCTTAAGGTTCAAATCTGAGAGCAGATCAGTGTTTATCTACAAGCTTGGTTTTCTGTGATTGTTGCAAAGGTTGTACCATGATCTGGTTCCTTTCTATGTTTGTTTTCTGTTTATTCCTGACCTCAGTTTTGAGCTGGGGATGTAGAAGAATTGGGAATCTGGGATGCCTGTTCTGCAGATACCCACTTCTCTTCTCCCTTTGTGTGCAGATGTGCCCTTAAACTCTGTGTTAGACTGGGAGCTGCCACTTCACCATTCTCTCCAGCTTCCTGCATGCCTAAATGGATATTTTTTGGGGGGAAGCCTGCATTAATGGTTTGTATGCATTAGCTGCTTCTGTGCAGTTTTTCTTCTGCAAAGTGCTGCTGGAATGCTGCCTGCTGGTATGCCCAAGCAGAAAGAGCCACACCTGAGCAAACAGGGGTGCTTTGCACCAGGCTGGCCCTGCTGCCTGTGCCATGGAGGTGTATGCTGCCTGTGCTGTGTTGGACAAGGGGTGAAATGGATTTTGCTGACTCATTTGGACAGGTAAAAGCAGTCTTTCAGGCATGGACTAAACAAACCTGAAAGAGAAATTTTGGCAGCAGCCTTTTCTGAAGAGGCAGCTCAAGCTAATCTGTTATGTGCTGACAGTGTTTTCTCAACAGAGTTGAACCCAAGTAGTCCATGTAAGGAATTTGCATTTGGAGGTCACATACTATATAGGTCGTGTTTGTTGAGCAGTGGGTGAAGAAAGCCACCGGTTTACATAAGCTCACTAAAATGAAAGATCTATCAGGCAAAGGAGTTCGTTTTAATATTGGAGAAAATCTAAGCCAATCTTGAGAAATCAAGATCTACCCTGGAACATACTTGTGCCTCTTTTGTTGACTTCATTGAAAATGACAAGCTTTAGCAGGATTTGGCCTTGCATGTAGATTAGTAACAGCATCACTGTTGTCTGCAGTATTTCTCTTGGCCAAAAGCAATATTCTTTGAGTCATTCTAGTCCATAGGGACAGGCTGAACTCTGGCCATCTGTCCCTAAGCAGTCCATATTCATAGCGTATTAGGCAGTTTGTTTTGTAAAATCTAATAAACTATCCAAAACCCCAGGGTATTAGACATGGTTTATCAGTAAGTTTAATGATGATGATGATTATTATTAATTTTAGTTAGCAAAAATATCAGAATTTAATCTTTGCTGCACTAGCTGAGGATGGCATTTTTGTTGTATTTGATATTTATTAAGCTAGAACTCTCATGATGGAGTGGCTCAGGTAAGAAATTTTCAGAAGATCTATTGATATCTCTTCTTAGCTGAATGACAAGCCTTACAACTTCCAGAGTGGAAGAGTATAACTGTATCTGAAACCAAGGACAAGCATCGACTTAGCACACAGTTGCTCAGGTTGAAGACAGGGACCCTTGTCTTCCCTTCCACACTGCTTCTTGTTGCTTTACCAATACTGATGGTTGGCTTCACTTGCAGCTTTGCCAGCAGAAGGGTGCATGTGAGCACTGTGTGATCAGCATCGAGAAAATAGATCAGCTTAATTTATCATCACTGGTTGTTCATTTTAACTTGGTGGATTCGGCCTTCTGTGGATTATGAAGTGCTCACTTGGTCACTTCTGCTATGAGCACTGCAGGGAATTGTAACCTCCAGCAGGTGGGATGGTGACAAGCAGTTTTCAGTGAAAATGCTTTCAAAAGGTGGGTGTCAATTTTCAGCCTTAGAGGCAGTATAGACCATGAAAAGAGCATTGTGCTAGGAAAGCTGGAATCACAGTTTGTTCCTGGCACTGATTATGGTGCGATCAGGTCAAATCACTCCTCATCCATGCATCTTTTTCCCCTTCATGTGTCTTGTCCATTTAAATTCCTTGAAAAGGGGCTGCCTGTTCTTATGTGGACAATGGCAAAATATAATATTTTTATCCTGCTAGTCTTACAGAGCTGCTTGAATTTGTTGTTTTTTAAATGGCCTTTAGATCTGAGTATTGTTTGTTGATCTTAGTTTCCAACTCTTTGCTTTTCCATTGCAAAGCTGGTCCCACACTGATGTGTTTGATTATATTTTCATTGCCATTGTACTTGCTTTGATTTTGCAGCTCAGTGCCCAAAGCACAGGGCGCTGTACAAACAACATGATAAAGTCAAGCAGGGTCAGCCCCTTTCTCTTTTTACCTTGAAAACAATGTGAAACTCCTATGTTTCTTTTGCTTGGCACCTCCAGTTCTTGATTAAGAGGCTGTGTGTGTGTGTGTGCTGCCCTCCTGTTGTGTTCAGGTGTGAGATCACTTGGAGAGTGTTTTCCATTGCTGCCTAAAGCTGTGCACTGGAAGCTGTGCTGTCTGCTTGGTTGTGTGTGAGCTCAGGCTGTGAAGTGTGGAAAATTACTGCAAGAATAGCAGCGTGCTGAGCTGATGTTTGTGTCTCCAGTGGGTTAGTTGGGACTGGGTGTTGTTACCAGGGCTCATAAGTGTGTATTCATAGACTTGTCCTGCTGGATCATGCCTGGCCACTGTCTGCAACAAGAAACTTTCTCCTGTATCTCACCTCTCCTTTTTGCTTTTGGCAGCATTCCTTTCTCCATAGAGATGTGCTTTGAGTATGGCCTGTGTCCAACCCTTTTAAGGTGTGCCTGGCTGTTGATCTGAAAAAGGGAGGAGCAAGAGAGCTCAATTCTGCTCTACCATAGTATTGTCAGCCAATGTATCAGTCCTTAGCATGGAACAAAACAGCCTCCAGAAACATCTATAAAACTGTGGACCTTGTTACTTCTGTACTTCAGGCTCATCACCATGGTGTTCCTGCTATTCCCTTCCCATGTCATTCTGAAAAGCCTCTTATACCAGATTTGGGTACCAGGACAGACTAAGGCTGTAGCTCAATGCATCAGAACTACACAATCTGCAGTTTGCTCTATGCCACAGTGATTTATTTGTCTCTAAACTCAAGTGTGTCTTGTGTTAGGGAAACCCTTAGTTATAAAAATTAAAGGAAAAAACAGAAGGATGAAGGCTCTAAACTCTGCAGGGAAACCTCTTTATCAGCAGTGTGGTGAGATTTTGGTTTGGTTTGGTTTTGTGGTGGTTTTTCGTTCTCTTCTCCATTTGCTTGATTTGCTCACCTGCTGCATTCTTTCAAAGTTTCCGTGTGGAAGTTGCTTTTTGTAGCTCACTGGGGAGCTCAGTTACCATTGGTGCCAGTTGCTGGTTTCTTGTGCAGGCAGAATTCAAGTACCTTTTGTATTATTAGAAACTCTTTCATCAGACTTTTCTTTTACGGTGGAAATCAAACTCTTAAAAACAGATAAAGCCAGAACACAGCTGAGTACTAACAGAATTAAAATTAAAACATGTCGAAAACTTCTTGGTGGTGTCCTTTCTCCCTGACACTCTCGGCTCCCTAATTATGCTGCCATTGACACAAAATGAAGTTTGTCTCTAACAGCAGTGGGTATAAAGTTTGTCTAAACTGAATCTTTCCCTGAGTCCTGCATTGATTTTTCAGCAAAAATAGCTTCTTATGGTCCACCAGGAGCTAAAGTGGGGCATATTTCCAAGGGAAAAGTTTTAATGTTTCGGTGTTGCTTCTAGACTGGGGCGCAGACCAGTCATAACCTGCCTCTGTATTCTCTTGCCTTGCTGAGCTCCCTGGCTATGTGCCAGGTTAGAGCCTTGCTTGTAACAGTTCTCAGCACCAGAGAAGTTGCATTTTGTGCCATTTACTCTCTCCTCCCCCTCTCAATCTCGCTTGTAGTCCTTGTGATAACAGTTCTCTGCTTTGGGTGGCTTTTGGTAGTTGGGACTCTGGCCAGCTTCTGCCTTTTGCCAACTCACAAGGACAAGGCAGGTTGGGAAAGCAAACAAACTGCAGTTAATGCCAGCAGGGCAGCTTCTTGTGTTGCAGGAAAACCAGGGTTTGACCTTGCCACTGGAATATTAACTCTCTCTTGGTGCATACTCTGGATATTTTTATAGGAAATTTTATTTCCAGTACTAGCAATAAGCCTTTCAAATGTGTGTCCTTTCACTGATCCCTTTCTACTTGTTGGAGATGGAGAAGCTATTAGACCATCCTAATTTGTTTCAGCTTGTGTTTTCCTAGGACTATTCTAGTTTTATTGAAAACTATCCTGGTTCTTCTAGGCTCATTGCTTGGGATCTACATGGGTCTCATCTGAAGTCTTGAGGCTTGTAAAAACCCCGTATTATTGGAGCTCTGTAAGCGTGGTCTGAGATGGCTTCTATCCAAGGTCCTTGATACTCCTTTTGAGTGCTTTTATCTCTGAGTATCACCTTCTGCTTTCTCTATGTTGTGTTTATGTCCCATGTGTACTGCCATGAAAATATCTAACTGGTGAGGCTTACTGGCTGATAGGCTGGTTGTACAAGGCCCCTGGAGGTCCTGGTCTTGCATTGCTTGTTGAAAGAAATGTGACTTCACTCCCCTCAAAGCTTAAATAAAACACAGATGAGGATTTATTCAGTCATTCAGCATAGGGATCAAACTTTACTAGTTGGTCTCCTCAACTTCTTCTTAAAGTTGTTGAATAGAGAGGAGTATGAAGAAGGTAGTGTAGAGAAAGGTTGCATTGCCCTCTGGAAGAGCCGCTCTCTCCACTCAGTACAGCAGGAGCTCGGGGTGACTGGCTGACTAGTTCAGTCTGATAAATGACATGATTAAAGATGAGGGCTGTCAATACTTACCTTATAAGTCAAACTGTAAAGGCATCTCGCTACAGCAGACTGCTGTTAATGTTATTGAGTGAAACAATAAAGGTGCATGGCCATCTATCAAATCTATGTCAGGTCTTACCATTTAGACTTAATATTGGACTGGAGTTAAACAATTTCATTTAGTAACCATCAATGCATGCAAAAAACCATTAATTTTTTCTGTGTAAATTTTACCTCTGTGTCTGTCTAGCTGTGCACCCTAACTAAGGAATATGCCTGAAGAAACCTAATCTGTATGTTTCTTAATATACATACATACTGCCCTTCTTTCTGAGGGTTTTTATTCCTGGCAGTGGGGAGTTACATTTCATGGCTGTTGTTACCCCTAGTTCCCAACCCAGGCTCTGTATCAGATGAGTCTATTCACACACCAGGGACAGCAGCATAGATGTGTGTTTACTTCTTTTTTTTGCATTTTGCAAACTAGTATACTAAATGAAGCTGAAATCAACAGCAATTTACATTGGTAAACAGACTGTAGGTTGTAAGGAGGCGTGAAAATTTGTGCTATTCAGCTTTCCTTGATGCTTGAGGGGGAATCTCTAACAGAAAGGCAGGAAAACGGATGTGGTTTCAGTCTTCCCTGGAGACAACCATAAATATTGGTTCTCACACAGAGGATGCTAGGATGCGGATCTGGGCAGACCGATGTTTATATTAACTATGCTATGCTTCCTGCATGGTAAGCAGAGGTAATTGTTTCATCTAAAAGTAGCATTATGCTTTAGTACAGCCCTCTCCGTAAATGTGTTGGACAGCAGGACTAATGGCACCAATAAGCATTTTCTTTCTCTTTGACTTTTCTAGGTATGAGCTGTTATGTAGCAGTTGCATGTGAAGAGAAGACAGAGTACAAGTCGTCGTCAGAAGATCCTGTCCTAAGCTGGGCCTGAAGAGTTCATCCAGCTGACTGGTGTGAGTAGCCTGAATGGGAGGGGAAGGAGCACATCACTGGGAGACCTTATCCTGACTTCAGGCACCAAAATTGCACTGGAAGACCTTATCCTGACTTGAGGCACCAAAATCTTACCCATCTCTTCACTTGCAGTGAAGGAGTTTTCATCCTAGCAGCAGCCTAGCTCAGTTGTGCAGCAGAAAGCTATATGGTGGTGAGATTATCACTATATTACAGAAGCTTTTTTGGTATGTGAGCCAGTCAAAAGCTCCAGTTCTTGAAAGACAGTCAAGCTCCAAATCACTTCTGTGGTGATTCGTGGATGCATTAGGTAAAACATAGTAGTGCCAGAAAGGATTAAATTCACCTTTGCCACCATCAGCTGTGTTCCTATCTGTGTTTGTGACATAATGTTTACCATCTGCATTTGTTACATCCTCCTTGTTTATTATCTGCATTTGTGACATCCTTTTCTGTTTATTTTGATGCTAGTGCCAGTAAATATTCTATGCCTTGTTCTAGGTCAGAAATAGATGAAGGTAGTGGGATTTTGGAATTTCCCCTTAGGATGACTTTTCTAGAGAGCCTGCCTGTGATCAGGAAGGCAAAGGTCAAAACAGCAGTTACCAAAGACTGAATTTCTGGCTTTACAGAAATGCCACATACAAATCTTTTTGATTGCTTCTTTCTTTGTCTCTAAAAAGGCTTAAAGCATCAGGGGAGAATTCTATCCTCTCTTTCCCCTTCCCTTTTCTCTGCTGTAGTGGTCTCAAATTGCAGCTCCGTAAATGATTATCTCAAGTCCTTTCCCATATAGCATTCTACCTGATGTTTGTCTCTATGCCAGTCACATCCATACTGACATTATGATTCTCAAGAGTTGCTTATGTCTATGTCCTTTGGGGATACACAACCCTTCCAGTGAGGCTGCATTGGCCTTTTGCATGCTGAACATGCAGAAGCTGTTGTTAGCCTGATAGTGCTGTCTTTTATGAATTAGTTCTCTCTAAGGAATTAAAGTTCAAGCTGTTGGAGAGGAAGCTGGAGAAACTTTTGGGATGTATCAAGCCAAATTTTATGTCATTCTCCTACTACTGCCTTATAAGCAAAATCACATTGACCCCACTCTTGAACTGGCACAATGGGCTGTTTTACACCCGGCCTGAATATGATCCTGTACTTTGGCTGCAAAAGGGACGAAAGCTCCCTCCTCTCAGTTTGACTGCTTTAGAGGGAAGAGAATGTGATACTTGGTTCTCTTCCAGGCAGAAAGATGCAGTCAGGCATTGATCTGGAAAAAGAGTGTCTCCAAGAAGCCTTGATTCTCAGAGACATGCCTGGGAGTCACTGTGCCTCATGCTTATGCTATGGCTGACCTATATCATCAGCCAAGTGATGACATCTGCATTTCTTTCTTCCCTTATTCTTGGTGCCTGGTCAGTCCTACTTGCTGTCATGTGACATCAACGCACGGCACATCTGTTCTTCAGGGAGTTCATAGCATTGAGTACCAGGGCCTGAATAGCCCATACAGGAATTTGGAGGAGAACAACTTACTCTTTAGCCCCTATTCCAGCTTGGGGTGGAGCCCTAAATGGCCCTTTTTACGTTAGCTTTACATGAGAGAAAAATGCATACTACTACATCAATGCAGTATGTATTGATCTGCAATGCATACTGTAGATCAACTATTTCCTTCAGACTTTTAGTCCAGACATCTGTCACTTACTGGAAACAAAACAGTTCCAGGCCTGTCAAGATGGACCAAAGGCACAGAAGGGGAAGGAAAATATCTAGTCAGTGCACCAGGAAACAAAGTTAATCTGTGAAAGCGCGGTGGGTACATATTGACTGAATCTTTTGCTGTCATAGGTGAAGGAGTCAAAGTGTGGAAAATGCTACAGTAGGTCCAAGGCTCAATAATTGAGAAAAAGTGTCCTTAGTGTACACACAGAACTGTTTGGAGAGTTGCTAAAGAATTTATATTCTTGCTGATGGCCAGATTTCCCAGAACCTGCTGGTCAGTAGCTGGTGCCTTATTCATTTCTGGAATGTGTTGCTTCGGGTGAATGCTGAACGTTATTCAGACAGGCTGCTGTAAGGTGTAACAGTCTTCTTTCACAACTTTCCCTTGGGTCAGAGCACAATGTCTTCTAGAGGGAGGTAATGCCCAGAATGCAATTTTGGTTCCAGCTGGTTGGTCACACCACCTCCACACTGGCTCTGCCCATCTGAGACTGTAAAACAGGTTTAAATGATGCAGCACTGTGCCAGAAACCAGAGCAGTAACAGTGAGAGTGAGTTTAAAAAAAGCAGGAAAATGGAGTTTTCATTTTTTCCGTTGAATTTTTTGGGAACAGATGGAGAATCGATGAGGCAGAGATTCTGGAAGGGACAGTGTGTTTCAAACGTTTTCCTTAATGTCTTCCCAATCTGCTTATACATTCATAGCTCCTGCCTGTTTGGCACAGGGCAGTTAGTTTAGGATGTGAAAATTTCAACACCCCCAGGATTCCAGAGGTGGATGTTCCCCAAGGCCTGTTTAGCTGTGTTTTTTGGGCTATGGAACTTTTGATGCAAAGGGTCATGGGAGCAGCTCATGGCCTGATGGGCAGTGTCTTTGTTTACTTCATTCCAAGTCACTGAAGTGAAGGATCTGGTCTTTCTGGACAGGGACGATGACCCTGGAGCATCTTAACTGAGCACTGTACTGATCCTGTTAGGATCAGTCCTGCCTCTTCTTAACGGCCAATGTGTTTTCTTTAGGGTTTTGTTTTTTGGTTTTGTTTTTAAAATCTGGTTAGAGGCCAAGAAGAATCTAATCAGAGCCCAGCAGTGCCCTGAGCAGCAGTCATTATCATTACTTAGTCATCCAGTTGCTGTTTCTTTGCTCTGACAAGAAATGTTTGTGTGGTGGGAGCGGGGGAATGAGGGAAGATCAGCTTTTCTCTTCTTCTCTTGGAGAGGTTCAGGCACTTTTCCTCTCAATACACCTGTACCAAAGTGTTGTCCTTTGAAGACGGATTTAAAGTGAGTAAGGCCTTCAAAACTCTGTGACAGCCACAGTTTACGGGAGAGAAATCAAAAAGAAGGGGGAATTTAAACCATCATTAACTCCTAAAGGAAATGACTTTCGGCTGTGAACTGTGAAATATGATTACTGTCTCGTTAGCTTTCATAGTTACAAATGTAACTGGTTAATAATTCCAGCCATCTGGCCAAGTTAGAATCCAAATTTCTCCTCAGCCTGGTGTTTTGGGCTGGATTTTTGCTTATTAATGACATACACAGCAAATACATTGGACAGAACTGCTGGGACTCAGTTTCCATGAATGCCCAGGCTTGTCTGCTGGAAGATATGTTGCTTCTTTTGGCTCTGTAGTTCTGTTCCTGGAGAACAGAAGATCAGCTGTGGGTAGCCTGATCTGATAATCATTTGTCTTTAGCACTTAGGGTGCAGGGAAAAACATTGCAGGAATATACTGAGATGGAGAGAGTGCAGTTTGAATTTTCTTTGCTGCTTCTACAAGTTTCCTTCTTTACTGCCCTAGTGTATCTCCTTTTTTTGCCCTCAGCAACTTAGCAAATCACTGTCATTGAAACAGGCAGTAAACTCAGGTGCTGGCACAGAGATTATGCTAATATCTGAGTATTTTGGGTCTAAAGAAAAATGAGAGAATTTTGCAAAAATCAGCTTCCATCCATGTCATACAGGAGGGGATTTTTGTCCTGACAGTACCTTAAGGTTTATTTAAGTTCTACAGCACAAAGGTTAAAAGCAGTGGTAAACAACTGGTGCCTTTACAGAAGCTTTTAATATTGATTGGGGCGTATTCTGTTCCGTTCATGGTCAGCAGTGCCTTTCATTGACTGAGGTGCTGGTTGGATCAGTAAGCATGGCTCTGGCCATGAATGTATGAAGTGCCTTTGATCTTTTGTACTAGAGGAACAAAGCCTGGGTTCTCCTGCCACAAGCAATCCAGTGATCATTGAGTGTAATCCTTGGGTCCCACACCCCAGTCTGGCACATATGCCACAAATCCCAGCATGCAAGTTTTGCTTCCATTTTGCCTGAGTGTAAGTGGCAGCACAGGGTACAAAAGGCTGGAGATGTAGGTGAGGATGCATGCTTTGTCAATTGCATTCTGTAACTGCCATTAATTTCCTTAGGACTTTCCTTAGAGCAAACATAGCTGAGCCCCAAGGTTTTCCCTATAGTGTTGCAGTTAGCAGGTCCTGAATTCCACAAAACTGCTTGGACCAGGGTCAGCAGCTTCAAGGTAGAGGAGCAAGGTTATACTTTCTTTCATGCATGGGAGTTAAAATAGGTCAGCAGATCAGTAGGAGCTGGAAAAAAGTGCTACTCGGGTGCCTGCTAAACAGCTGATCACTCCCAGCTTGTGCTGGCGTAAGACAGTCTGTCCAGATCCCGTGGAGGTCTGCAGTCAGAAGACAAAAGCAGCAGGTGCCATGCCTCTCACTGAAGTTTCCCTTAAGATGCTCTAGATCCTGAGTGCAGCTAAACTGTGATCCGACCAGGCTGTATTTCACTCTGTTTTAAATGAGAGATCACCAGTCTCCAGTACAGGCCTTATTTTCAACAGCCAAAAGGGACACCAGGACAGTTCTTCAATCTTCAGCAAGGAAGACAAGTTCTGCATTTGCTTTTCTTAGCCATTTGAGAAAATTTTCTAGCACTTCATCTTGTGTTCTGTGCTCTTCTCTCTTAGCAGGTTATGTGCTTTCATTGGATTAACACATACCTTATTGTTACAAGGACCTCTTGCTGGCCCTTAACTTCTGTCCGGAAGACTTGCTCCTACTGACAGATTAAGTTCCTATCTAGAGCTCTAAAAGACCTGTATATGTCTTTCAAGGAATTTTGCTCAGTCTCTGGTGACAGTCTGAACCCCTCATGCCATGCAGACTGAGCTGGAAGTGCTTCCCAAATCCTTGTGCAGTTGGAGGGAGCAGCCTGGCAGGTTGTAGGGGCTGCTGATGGCAGTATTCCATTCTGTGGTGGTGCTGCTTCCCGTGGATTTCAGCTGGGCAGGACTGAGCTGCAGAATTCAGGCTCAGGTCAAGGGGATCTGGGTGTTGGGAGCTTTGGGGCAAGGTAGGGCTCATCTTTTATAGCAGGGAGGGTGCTGTAAAACTATCCTAACCAGAACCTGGGTGGCTGTTTTGTAACAAAGCAGGAGCTCCAGCCCAGCAGGGTGAGGATGCTGGGTGAATGAGTTTGTGCTCATTGATTGTACTGGGTGGAACTCTGGCAGCAACATGTTATTTTGGCTGAGTTTTGTTTTGCAAGTCAAACCCTGGAACTGAACTAAAAGCACTAGCATGATGTAAGTTTGCTTGCCTTCCTTCTCCATCTGCAGAATGAAGTAACTTCACTTTTGTTTAGCATTTCCCAGATCTATCAAAAGTACCTCCTTTTCTAAACTGCATGTCACAGCACCTCCGCCTTCTTCTGGTAGCTGGAAAGCCTAATCCCATAGCATATTGGGGTGGTGTAAAAGAACTAGTATAGCTGTGTGACATTTATCAAAATAAAAAAATTCCATGGATTGTGCAACAAAACTTTCCGCAGTAGCTTATAACTGGGAAAATTACTCTGGTGAAAGCAGGTTTGTCCAGTGGCTACTAGAGCAGGTGTCCACAATATCCCAGAACCGTCATCTGCTTCTGTTACACCAAAGACTTCCTCTGTTGAGAAAATTAATTTGTTCCTTTCGCTATTTCCTTCAGCCACCATGGTGAAGTTATCTTTCACAAAGGCAGGGTATTATGGGGAAAAACACAGCAGAGATTGTGCAGCAGCAGACGCCAGGAAAATGGCAGTGGACAGTTCATTAGTACAGTGGGTTGATGGTAAAACAGCAACGCTTCATAAAGCTTTTTATCCTGCACTCTAGGTTGACTTTAGAAACAGCCAAGCTCTGTGGCCCTGCAGCCAGGCAAAGCTTGCTGCTCTTCACCCAAGTGGAATTCTCTGAAAATTCATTTTCCATTCAAGTGGTGTCCTGTAGCAGAAACTCCTCCCTCCTTGCCAAGCTATTTGAAGGTCCTCTAAGCTGGTTTCTGCAAAGACCAGAAATGTTTCAGACCCCATCTTGACCTGACCATCCTAACTTTGGACCTGAGCTGACTTCTGGACCCTTCCTTACTTTGCCTCTCCTTAGGTGCCATGCTTTCATTCACTAGCTGTTCTTTTTACAGTATCTTTTCTTTAATCACAGTTGTTTATATTACCTCAAGACAAACTATCAGGGGCTTGTTTATAAACCACTGCTACACAGCAAATAGAGCTTGCAACTGATGTGCTCTCCAGTGGTCCAGGCTCTACAACAGACTTGGAGGAGATCAAGGAGGTTGTCTTTGGGTTGTGAGGGGTATCTCCTGTTGCATACTGAGTAAACTGCGTTTCATGTTGTATAAATAAGTATGGTGCAAGGAATTGGAACTGGTGATGACTGCATAGCTTACTTTGGACAATGTGGGGGTTTTTGCTGGCTTTTCTGGTTTGTTTTTGAGAGCCACATGGGGTTGGGTTTTTTCATTTGGTAGATTGGTTTGCATTTTTTTTTGTGAAGTGGAAAGTAGGATCTGACTACTCAAGACATACTGTTTTCCATCATCCTTAGACTGTTGATATGTCTGAAATGACCCTCTTCTTCCCCCACCCAAACCAAACCCCTCAAATGTAAAGGAACTAGAATCTAAACCTAGACCCAGGCCTGAGTTTTAATAATACTGTCTGGTATCTGCTGTGGTAGATGAAATCAAAAGCCCAGGTACAAGCTCCCCAACATTAGTCTTTGGGCTGTGGTAGTAAATGTGGGCTCCAGAGCCCTTTGTTTACTCTAATTAGAACTACCAGTGCCATGTTCACACTGAGGTTTGGGATTGATCTTAAATGAAGTAAAATAGAGCAACATTCCCCAGCCTTTTTTGGCCCCATAGCCAATATACGAAGTCAGAGTAATGCCTATTTTGGTTTACAATTAAATGCTTCATTTGGTGGGAGATAAGTATTGGGATGCTAAAGGATGTATTGGGGAGGAAAAAGGAGAGCTTGTGTTGCTGACTGAACCTCAGTCAGCATTTGACAGAGCACCGGTATGGGTTTCTGTGTGTAGGTCTTTGGAGACCTTTGTTCTGTGTCCTTTGCTAACATTTGGCTGAAAGAATCAGTAGTGTAAGCTTTGACCCACAAAGTCAACTTTGCTCTATGCCCTTCTGCAATCAGCAACTCTTGCCATCTGTGTTGCTTTCTAGGTCTCATTTGTATGCTGAGATGCCCGTCTTGCAATAATTTTCAGTACATTTTATCAGTCTGTAAGTTTGGCAGCAGATCAATGCCTGTACATGCGTATTTGAGGAATCAAAATCCAGAGACAAGCTGCAAATAGAGACACACTGGAATGTCAGCCATGAAAGCCAGTGCTGGTGATAAAGGATAGTACCAAGAGACTCGGGGGCCTCCTCCTAATTATTTCCACTATTCAACTACCACTTGGTCTTGCATGAGCCAGCCTCCAAGGTCTCAGGTGAGGAAGTCTTTGTCCCAGCTGTTTGTGTTGTAGACGTTGGCTGTGGAAGGAAGGGTGATTCTTTGCTGCAATTTGCCTTCCTTGCCATCGGGCTGCCCAGGCCTGGGGATGTGTGTGTATACCCTTGCTGTCCTAAAAGCTGGCACTGCCTCCACTCCAGAGCAAGTTTTAGGTTGCCAAGCCACGCTGTGGTGGGGACACTCCACTCTAGGGACTCCCTAGTATAGCTGATGGCTCAGAAGCTTCTTTGATGCCTGTTATGATGCTCATGGAGTGGGCATGTAATATGTAATAGTCATGCAAGCAGTTAGTTTCCTCTTGTGTCATGTCAGGTATTTATGCTACAAATCTCAAGTGCCAAGTGCAGAAACTTTAGCTGCCCCTTCAGCTCCTCACCATTGAAATAGGATCTGCCATGTCCAGTGCTAATGAAAATTTTCCTTCCTTGACAAGTAGATGCTGCCTGATTTAAAAAAAATCAAACAAACAACAAAACAGAAAAGTGCTTTTTTTCAAGTACTTTCCCTGTAATTTAACATCCCTTCGCGGTCTTTCTGTCACTTCTCTTCTCAAGTGCATCCCATACTAATGCTACCCCGGAGTATCACCGCCAACCTTTTTCTCTTTCCCTTCCCCAGCTCCAGAGCTGCAGGAAGAGACAGTGTCCTTCGTGATGACAGTGGCAGGGGAGTGACAGGCAGGCTGGGTGGGGGTGGCTGTTGGTGAGCAAGCCTAGTGACAGGGTGGGGTGACTAAGAACCAGCTGGCTAATTAAAGCACAGCAGTAGGAGGAGCAAAGTATTTAAGGATGCCAGAGAGAAAGAGAGATGCCTCCACAAATTTCTTGTTACACTTCAGCAGCCAAGTGACTGGGCAACACAGTGATAGGTTTTCTTAACTCTTTCGTGCCTCTCATGGAGTGAAATCAAGAGACTAAGAATATGGCTCCATTGACTGAAAAGCCTGAATCGAGGTAAGGACACCAGTATGGTTTTTAGTCACAGTTAGTCACATCTACTTCTGCTAGAGCTGCTGTGAGCTGAACTCCCAAGACTCCATATGACTCTGGCATATGCTAATATACACTGAGGGGGTAGGTCTGCTGGGGCAGCGCACACTGATTTTCAGAATGCTGCTTTCATTTGGATAGGTATTTCCAGCTGCTGATTGAAAAGAGGCAGTGTCAAGGTAATCATTACATGGGTTTGTGTTCTCATTAAGGGAAATGGGCATGTCCTTGCCTCCTTACCCTAGTGACTGGATCTTTCTCCTAATTATTTTTATGGGAAGGGGAGATTGAAAGGAGTTCCTGAATGCTGATTCTCAGGCAGTTACTGAGAGGAAAGTGAAGAGAATGGATGTGGAATTCTCAGCGATATATGAATTTGTCACCTGAGGCTGGAGGAGTCAGAGGGAAGGAAGATGAGGACTGGCTTCTGGAATGTAACTTTCTGCTATTTCTGGAGACACTTGGAATGTCAGACTGTTGCTTCACCTGTCAGTTTGATTTTCTGCGAGTTTTTTCAGCAGTGAGTAGAGAAGCAGTCACTGTGTCCTTCCTTCTAGCATGTAGGTGACGCTAGAGGCAGCACAGCCCAGCAGGACTAGCAAGCCAGCACTCCAGCCTGAATTCCCTGGCAGGCACAAGTTTGCAGTCTGGCCTTGGATGTGTGACAGCGGCCAGCCTTCTGAGTTTTGCTGAGACCATTTTGTGTCTGATATCCAGGCAGATGAATCAGTCCCCTGGCAATTTTTCTAGCACAGCAATGCTTCCAGGTTGGCAAAGGCTAAAGAAAATGATCCTGTCTCATTTCAGCTTGCTTTCAACTGGGCTTGTCAGAGGGCTGCTGGAAGTATTGTATGCCTGGCTCCCCGTGTGCTTTGGTTAGACTTAGCTTTATGTGGTTCTCTGGAGGCTGTTGCAGTTGTGTGTAAATGAGACCAACTCTCAAACTGATTTTTCTTATTCTGAAACTATAAAAAGCAACCTGTAAGACTGATACCTATAAGGCCCTGTTACACTGTGCCAGATCAGCTGGTTTTGGATGTTGTGTGGGATAGAGGCCCAAATCTTCTATCTCTGTATAAAATAAGACTATCACTTACATGTCTTGAGAAGTATTAGCTGTTGCTTAGTGAGTGTTTGTACAGAGCTTCAGAACAGCTAATGCTAGAAGAGGTCATAATTAAAAATTAATGTTTGGTGTGGTTGCCACAGTGAGCACTCATTCAGGCCTGTGCAATTCCTCTGCCTTACACAACTGGGAATCTCAGGATGTGTCTGGGATGGTATAAGGTGGTCTGTAGCATTAAAGTATCTAAAGTATCTGGTTTATATGTCAAAGGCATATCAGAGTCTTCTCTCTACCCTAATTTTTGTGAAATGTTTGTAAACTGGATTTGAACTTTGAGACACTAGTCATTCTCTAATTAGTGTTTCTGCTTAATGCAACTTCCTCTTGTTTACTACTTTACTGTTTGAGAGTGTGTGATAGAGGTGAAGACAGCCTTTTCAGTCTTTGTTATACAAAATCATGCAAGAGAAGCTGCTGGATGTTGTTTAGATGATCTAATTGATTTGTATTTATAGTATGCCATTCACTGTAGTAAATGCAATGCAGTGTTTGTTTCCCTCAATCCTGCAGTCAGCTGAATGGATTCATTGTTATACATAATTAGGGTTTCTGGAATTTGGGTCTGTTTATTTACAGCAATTGTTCTGCGAGGCACAAGTGGCCCCATATCAGAGGTGTACAGAGAATTAGGTGCAGTACCCAGAGCACCCCAGCTGCACAGCTCTTACAAATAGTCTCACAACAGCTCGAACTCAATGAATCCTCCATTTCTTCCAGATGAAGTGTAAAACCAGCATCCTCTTGGCTAGGTGTGGTCATTGCAGATGGAAAGATTTTCCTTTTGCAACAAAGGTAAATCGGGTGTCATGGAACTAATTACCCTTTACCTGTGAATAAATTCCAATTTCAGTAGTTGTGTGCTCCTTGCTCCAGTTGCTGTGTGAATCTCAGTTAAGTGTCCTGAGCAGTCCCAGGTTGTGGTATGCTGTTAAGTCATTTACAGCCTTCCCTGGAGCTGGCAGCCTGAGAGCTGTGCCTGGTGAGCTCCCTTTTATAGGATGTAAATCGGCTTGTTTGTAAAGTTCTTCCATCTATGAGGTGTGATCATACATATTGCAGATAAATCTGAACAGAAATCTCAACTTCTGCTGCTGTCACATGCTGTGCTTTGTGTCTTCTGCTAAGATGGATATGAGATTTTATTTAAAATATCCTGGAAGATTTTGTTTTTCTTTCTGGAGTTTCAAAATGTTCATGTGAGTTGCTTGGGCATATGGGTGTGGCAGAAAGGCATTTGTTTCTTCAGCTGACACCCATGATACATGGGCCAAGGCTACTGTCACCATATCTCAGCCATCAAATACTAAGGACAGAGGGCAGTCATGACAGGCTCAGGAGGAAGTGAAAGCCCAGTTACAATGTATTTAGAGTTTATTGTCAGGAGAAGAAATGTTTTTGACTGTAAGGCAGGGATGTGAGCAGTTACTTATCCGGAGGGAACCGGTGGCACACCTCGTGTCGAGTCTGCTCTGAGCCAAACAACCTTCTGGATGGTCGTTTTTCAAGCCCTGAGTCTGCAGCAGAGCAGGAGGTTGACGGCTCAAGCAGGAGCCACCTTTCATCCCCACAGTCCTCCAGGTATAAGTCAGTCTTGCTTAGTGAAGGTTTAGTGGCTGGTGTGAAATTATTCCAGTCCATTTCCTTGCCAGGAGGTTCCTATAGACATCAAATCACTGTCTGAACTAGCACTAATCATGGAATTCATTTTAGTATACAGGTCAGAGTTAGAATGGACAAAAAGAGCTGATTTACCTTTTAAACCTTGCTGTCCAGCTGTTGGGCACGTCGGCTGTAGGCTTTGCTCGCTGGCTTTGTGACGTTAAGTGGAGTTTAGACTTTGGCCTGCCGACCTTTTAAAGTCTTCCACTATTTGCCAGATTTTAATGAGATGAGTGACAACATGCCGGCCAATTTCTTTGGAAATGCTTGTTTACAGGCTTGCAAAAGGAAGACTCAGAGGTGCAATTGCTTTCTAAAAACGCGTGAATAGGGGTGAGTGTAAGGAGGAAGAGCTGCTTAAACAGAAAAATCGTGTTGGTGCAAAATGATTTAGCTGTAGCTGTTCGTGAATTTAATTTAGGTTGCAAATAAGAAACAGCATTCATACCATAAGAGGAATGAGTTCTGTAGCAGGCTTCCAGGAAGAGCAGTGGAGGTGGGAAACTTTAGCAGTTTTAAGCTGGAATGTGAAGTGTTCTTGCACAGGATTGCATGACACAGTTGCCTGCAATAGCATGGGAGTAGGCTGGATGACCCAGGAGATTCTTTTCTGCCCTCTGCTCCACAAGTGGTGACCTTGAACTGAGTTAACTCAGGTTGCAGTAAACTTTGTTTACTCTAAAGTTGATGACTGTAAGATGACTTAGTTCAAAAGCATCTCTGAATCCTTAAAGCCACATCTCCTAGTTTACATTTCCTATTTAACTTTTATTATTAAGAGAGGCACATTCCTCATATATTGCACAAAAACTGGCACCTATGCCCCAGATAACTTAATTTTGCCCATTAGGAAGGCAACAGATGCACACTATATTTAAAGAAAAAAAAAAAAAAGGAAGCAGTATTGCATTTGAAATGTGCTGTGTTTGTTTATTGTAACAGCTGGGAGTTCAATTATTTATAAGAATACCTTATCCAAGCTGGTATGTAATGATGCCATTTGTTTCATTTAGTGAGCTTTCAGTGCTCTCTCTCTCAGCTGTCTTAGCACTTGCTGAAGAGTGCGTGGAGGCTGTTTTGTACAGAATTGGTGTGATTATTCTATGTGCACTACTTGCTTACTCATAGTCTTTTCATGACATTTATTCTTAGGAGCATAATGCCTTCTGAAGGAATGACAGGATGTTCTTTAACCCTTAAAATAAAAATGACAGACAATGTATTTCAGTATTCCAGAATAAAAGAATGATAGTTGAAGAGAGAGCTGATTGCCTGGGTTAACCTGGGCTGCCTGCTCTATTCTAGTTATTCTTTTTTCTTGTCACATTTTATGTGATGCAAGGTGAGAAATGCACAGGAAATGTGTTTTCCAGCAAGTTCCTTTAAGCAGAGGAACCTGGGGCTGGTGGGAGGCACTGACTGCAGTGCAGCTCTTTGCTCACTTTCCAGATTTGGGACTCCACATTGCTGACGTGGGTAATTGAGCAGAACATTTGGGTCAGAGACACTGATGGCATTGTGAGAAAGGGTCTGAGCTGGGGTGAAACAAGTAAGTGCTGTCAGTGATGTGTAAGACCTGACCAGGTGAAAAGTAAGTTTTGTGATTGCTAATCATACTTTCAGTCTGAAAGCTTACCATTTTTCTGAAAGCCTCAACTCCTACTTCATACTAATATAAATAAGAATTTGATTTTTCATTTAAATGCAGCCACAAAACAATTAAAGCTCTTGTATATAAAGAGAAAACTTTGAAAATGTGAAAAACTTGAAACTGAGAAAATAAAGGATGAGTCTACATATCAGGAATATAAAGGAGCAGCACAATAAGTTTTGAATGTTCATCTCATGTCTAACAATTGTTTTAAAATCCTATGTGAGTCACCCGAGCTGTCAGTAATAACAAGGGAAGAAAGGAAAGGAAGTTACTTTTCCCCACATTCACGTTAGACTACCAAAAATAACCACTGCCTGCGACTCTTAGCTGAGATACCAGTGACTTAAGAGCATGTGTCCTTGCTTAGAACTATTAATGAGCTGCTTGTTACCCCCTGCCTTTGTAGGGGGAATATTCAAACCTTTAGAGCATGTGAGATAATCCAGACAGGCTGTACAGAAGTAGTTGCCACTTATCTGCATTCCTCCTAAACAGGCTTCTGAACGCACTGCTCTCTTTTCCACACCAAGTAGGGAAGGGACTGCAGCCTTGGAGAAATGTGGTGGGGGTGAAGGGGAGGAAGGAAAAGTTAAACATCCGTCTAGAGGCAGGACTGAACTGACAAGGAGCTGGTGGATGTTACCTATGGACATTGGCATGTTCAGGGTTACAGCTGCTGGCTTATGCCCTGAGGTATTCGTTACCTTTCATTGTGTTTTGCACGTGTGCAGCTTTGAAGCCTTTGTTGCTATGTCTGTCACATTTCAAGAAAGGCACTGATTCCAGGTTGGCAAGGACACACTGGTTACCTGGTTGGAGCAGGGAGCTGGAAGGAGACACAGGGGTGTTTTGCTTTGGAGTACTTTTTCTAGTCTTTTTCTTTTTTCCTTTGCCTGATCTGGCAATAGGGAGTACTCTGTTTTTAATACTGACAAGAGGGACCTTATTCTTGGTTCCCTTTGAAACACTCTCTTCTGAAGTACTGCTGTGCATACTGTGTGTGTCTACAGGAATGGCTTGGCCATGTCTACAGAAAGTTCTTGAGGGGAACTGGGAGCAGCAAATAATTCCAGACCCACCTGTTTCCAGGGACAGGTGGCCTGTCTGCCCAACCTGGCAGGGACTAATCTGTCTAAGGAGGTACCATCCAAACGTTCATGGCACACTGGCTTACAGCATGTACCTTCCCAGCTTACAGGGCAATGCTTTGCTGCACTGGCGCTGTGGAGCCAGATGTGTTATCTGGCTGGACCGTCCAGCTGATCCCAAGAGCAGCCTTAGGACTGAGATAGGCCTAACAGGACTTCAGTGTGTGGCTTGGGTCAAGTATATGGAAGACAGGTAGAATAGCTCACTGATGCAATAAGGTGCCAAAGCATGTTCTCAACTCCAAACGTGCACCATAATTTCGTCCGTCTAAACAGAAGTTATTTCTGCTTGCATGCAGCAGATCTGTGTGCAGATTCTCAGCTGATCAAAATCAACTTTTAAATGGAGTTTCTGGAGTTAGACCAACTCAGGGGCTCAGGACTGGTTACTCTCACCCTGAGCATGCTGAATCCATTCTGTGTATGGGAGCTTGCACTAAACACGAGTTTGAGTGCTTGAAGGAAGCTGATTCGTTTCACAGTAAGTGAACACTGGATGCTTGTTATTTTAATTGAATTCCATAATTGCTAGTAAGTGTGGGGATATGTAATTTTTCCAGATCCAATCTGGATCTAATGAATTTGTACACATCTTCCATTTAATTTTAGCAATCTTCTTTAATTATCACTTTATTTTTATCCTCAAATCACTTTTTTGTAAAAAGTAATTCAATCTATTAATGCTAAATAATTATGCTTCTTTTTGGTGTAAATTCTTTCCTAAATGCTTTCCTTAAAGCAGTGAACGTCAGTGTTTCACACTGTAAGCAATGTCAAGACTTGAATCAAAAAGACATCACTGAAATCAGAGTTTTATGGCAGTTGTGATGTCACTGCTTCCAAACAAATGAGACTGTTTAAAAAGGGTGAAGCTTGTGGTCACGAGTTTAATCGCTCAGATACTTCCATTGTGGAAGGGGACGTGTTGCTCTGGCACTGCAGCAGCAGTGGACCCTGCATTTGCCCAGACATTATAGCCAGTAAATCCTCTTTCCTCTCCTGAAAAGGTAATACACTGAATTATTTTTTCCCGCTCCTTTTAATCTTGTATACCAGAGGAAAGCATTGCAACCTCTTGGGGATGCTTGGAGTGGAAGAAATTTTGTGTTGACTTGCATGAAGCCTGTGGAGAGGGCCAATGCTGAGTTAAAACATCTGGGATCATCAACCTCCTCAGCTTCAGAGAGAGGTTGATCCTAAAGCTGAGCTGAGATTTACTACAGTATTGCCCCTTCTTGTGGTTTTCTCCTGGCCCTGAGGAGGGACTGGTATTTATCCCAGTGAGTTTAACATGTAACATTTTTCTGTGTGTAGAGGAGTGTGATATTGCTACAAATCTCCTTAAGCTGGATAACATATAATTTTAGACTGTTTCTTTCTGATTTGCTTGAACTAAGGCATCTTTCTGGAATGGAAACATATGGAGATCAGAAAGACCATTATTACTAAGTGTGTTTGTCTATGTTTTCAGGCTGTGTCAACCATTACTATTTCAGGGACTCACGGCTAATATGAAATGGTAGAAACAAAAAGCAGATACTGTAAGGACAGGCAAAATTGGGCAGCAAACCTTAAATTGGACTCAGTTTTTGTTGTTGACTGGTTTTATACTGCACTCCCCACTTTACATTGTATTTTACTGGGATCAGCTTGGAGTTAGGCTGAATCCTGCTGAGCCTTCACGAATCCACAATGTATATCTTATGTGGTATTTTAGTGGGGAAAATATTTAAATAATTAAGTGTTGGCAGCTGTTCCTAGGGTGGCTTGCTGGGGAGCCCAGATATTGTCTCATTTTATAGACTCATCTGTTACTGTACTTGCTTGTTGAGTTTTCTTTCCTTTTGAGTGTCTGTTGAACATACTCATTATATTCTGGATGGCATGAAATAAATGCTGGTTAAGAAAGTGGACGCTTTAGGCAGGAGAACAAATTCAGTTCCCTGAAGGGAATTTCCACTTCTTACAATGTTCCACTGCTGCCTCCAGTTCATGTAAAAGGAAAAGTATCTCTAACTCTGTTGTTTAATTTCTTGTTTCCCCAAGCAATTTTCGCTGTACTTCTCAGACTGGGGTTCTTGTTTATGCACGATTTTCTGATTTCAGATGCATATTTCTATTTGTGTCATGAAAGCCATTAATTGTCTGGAGCTACACTTGATCTCACTTTCTTTGGGGCTAATTTTTTTGTGGGGGGAGAGGTGAAGATTGGAACACAAAATTAACAGGCTTTTAATTCAACCTTGGACCTTTAGAGAGTTGAGAGACCTTGTCAAACAGACTTTTTTTGTAGAAATGCTCTTTTGCTATTCAAACCAACATCTGTGACATTGAAACCTGCTTGTTGCAGGTGTCAAGTCCCCACAGGAGTGAGGACGAATAGGCCTCACAGTTGTCCTCCACAGACTGGCATCACCATGAAAACTGACTTTTTCTTCTGATCTTCGTCTGGTATTTTTTCTCCTGGGTTGGCAATTTCACTGCTATTGGTACCAGGAGAATTAAAGCTTCCAGTTTTCATGTTTCACTTACTGGAGTCTGATCCTGAAAATATCAGCGGCATTGCATGACTGGAAATGATTGGTGCAGAAGTTAATATGCATTTTGACAAGGGCATCTCCTCTGTATTGTTATATCTTTCAAAGGAGAGACCAGCTTTGATATGAGCGACAGATTGCCTTGAAATATGGAAAAGCTCTAATTTGAAGGTCTGCGTTTAAAGCTTTAAGTGTCACTTTGATTTTTTAAAATTCTCTTAAAAGGTGATGCACATTTTATATATTAGAAACTAGCCAGACTTGCCCTTTGGCCTTTATAGACTCTTAGACTTAAGTGAGTATCTTTCAGTTTCGTGTTGAAGATTAGTCTTAAAGTCTGGAAGTAGTGCTTGTATTGGTGGAAATAATCTTTAATTTCTGATAATTATCAGCAAAAAATATATCTGGTGCTTGACATGAATCCACTTGACATTTCAAAGTAATTTTTTTTAAGAAACTGTGACCGTTACCTTGACTCTGGTGGTGAATGTTCAGCATTGCGTCCAGTGCTGTCTGTGTAGACACAAAACATGTAATCATTCTGCCTTTCATTTTAAACAGACATAAACAAAATCCAGAAGTGAAAAAAGCAAGTCCCTCTGCCACAATGAGCTCTGGTAAGTCTGTGTTGTTTTCCACTTGCACTCTTTGGCCTTTCTTTTTATTACTAGTAATATTCCTGTCTGTTTCTGATGCAATTATTCACATTTGTTGCTGGAATATGGCCCATAATGGCCAAAAAGTAGCTAGAAACATCTTGAACTTGAGTGGGTCACTTTAGCTTATTTCAGTTTGGAATATAAGAATTCAAAATTACTGATAACCTGAAAAAATTATCTGAATTTGACATATTTTAGTAGAGATGAATACATAGTTTGACATCCGGATAGGAAAAATCAGCTGTTCAGAGAAAACCAAGGGACCAGGAATGGGAGCTTGTTGGGAAGAGGAAAAGTTCTGGGCTTGTCTGGGTAACAGGCTAAATCAGAGTGAAAAATAAAGCAGATGTCAGATTTGAAGTGCCATATGTAAGATCTGTAGAATAATATTCCCACTTAATTTTAGCATCTTAGCAAGTCTCAGCTGGAGTATCATGTCCTGGTTTTGGCACCACTTTTTGAGAAAAATGTGAACTATTTGAAGAGAGTCCAGAAAAACATGACCTGAGAATTCAGTGTAAGCACTGATAAGCTTACAAGTTGGGAAGCACTGGAGCAGGTTGCATTAGGGTGGTGCTGGAAGTTTGTAAAAACTCATTAGGCAAACATCTCTCGGCAGTGACAGAGGTAGATTTGTTTCTTTCATGGTTCAGAAATAGGGCTTTAGATGACCTTTGGAGCTCCTTTCCAGCACTGTCTCCTGTGTTCCCCTGAATTCACAAGAGCCAGTTTTATTCATGTCAGCTGAAGACATGACAGATTTGAAAAAATCTTTCTTGAAAACCACTTCTTCATTTGTCTTTCAGAACATGAAGAAATTGATGTTGCAAAAACTGTTGTCAATGGGCTGAGCAGCAATGGACAAGAAAAAGGTGGGTTAAGAGCTCCAGAGACACCTCCACAGCTCCCCCCGCATGTCAGCTGGTGATGTGCTTGATTTTCCCGGAAATTCACTGCAGCGGGGGCTTCCAAATTTAGTTCTCTTGGCGACTGACACAAGAAAAGCCTTGTGCTGCACCATGCTAGTAGCAGCAGCATTTCTTAGCTCAACAAGTGTTCTTTGTCTCTTTAAAGTGGCAGGCTGGACTTGCCTCTTTGTATATTTTTAGTGCTTCTTTGAGGAAAGCTGTACACTGCCTGTGGTACTTGTGAGCACCTGCGAATCGATATCTTAGTGAGTTGAGACAGCATGGGTTTGTGGGTGCCTGTGTGTGAACTGTGTAAACGTCAGGGAGTGGTGAAGGTTGGAGTCTGGGATTAAAGGGCAGGAACTAACCATTTAGGTGATGAAAAAAATCTAAACAAACCACGGTCATGTTAACATCAGCAGGTTTGCAGTGTGCTTTATAGCATTCTGTTTTATACAGTGACTGTGTCTGCTTTGGCAGGGTGAAAGTATGTGGGTATGGGTTGCTTTTCTGTTGGTTTAATTTCCTTTCTTTTCCTTTGATGCCTTTTTATAGTGGCTAGTATTTTGACTGCATTGTGGATGGATGAATTCAGTCAGTTTCAAAGCAGAACAGAATCAGGGTTGTTTCCTAAACCTCAGGCTGTTTGATTTGGGATCTGTTGTATTCACAGGGTCTCTGCTCAGGAAGAAGTATGGAAAACAGGGTTTGATTTGAGTTCCTCTTTTATATAAAAAAAAAATTAAACAATCCTATTAAATTAAAACCAAATGATTTTATGAGGTTTGAAAAAAAATTCTGTCAAGCTCTTTGCCCATTTTGTTGCTTGAGACTCCTTTTCTAGGTTGTGAAGTCTGTGCTTTCCAGTTTTGCCGGGTATCAGAAAGATCTGCCACAAGAGGGGGTGTACACACCATCCTGATGTCAATGCCTCCCTCAAGCTGGCCCAGTGCTCAGTGTTAGTGTGTAAAGTATTAGAAATGTGGTTCCTCTTACTCCTGATTTTACAGGTATGAGAGAGATGACATGGAATATGGGGAGACATCTATCATTTTCCAGCTAATACATACAGGAAACAGGTTTTAAAGAAGAAAATCCTGGCTCTGCAGAAATTAAGAACGCTGCTCAAATTATTCTGGTAGAGTCATTATATACAAGATGTTTATCTTGGCAGCTCCTGTTGAGCTTCACCTCTGAATAATACTGCCTTTTTCACAACGACCTCTCTTTGCACCCATTGATTTGGACACTTTTGTAACAATGCTAGAATTTTGCATAGTTCTATATATGGTTTTCCCCAATGTTACCACATTTAGTATAATTAGTGTGCTAGCTGATGAAATCAGGTAGAAATCTCTTCAATTTACTGTTTATATGGATGTATTTTTTTTCTGAAATAGCTATATGGATGCTACCCTTTGGCATGGGACCTTTTTCAAGATTATTTCACTTCTTTCTGTTGTTGAACTTGTGAAAAATGAGTGATAAAATTAAGAATTCGTGTAATGTAGCTAGTTTAGTGTTCTTTTCTCAACCTTTCAGTATTTGGGGGTTTTTTTGCTTTATTTTGTATTTACTGAACCATATTAATGTTTTACTTAACATTTTTATTTTTGCATGTAGTGTACCTCAGTTAAATGATTACACTAAAGTTTTTCGATGGCTTCTAAAAGCTAATGCTTCCAGATTCTTTTTGCCTGCAGCACAGTGGCAGTCAGCAGTTAGCCCATTCAGTAAGCAGTTCTGTATGCTGCATAAAACAGACACATCCTGAATTAGGGCGAACGAAGGGATATTTTTAACGGTTGCATCATTGCTCTCTAGACTGCTTTTGTATTTGAAATTTCCTGCTATTGTGTCTCCAAGTACGTTAGAAAATTTTGTGGCATGCTTCCGAAATTCTGTTCTTTCTTTTTTGGATGTGCCATTTACACTTTTGTGTTTGCAGCTGTTGACGTCCCTTTATGTACACGTTCTATTTCTGCCGTTAAAATAATCCCTGTGAAGAAAGTGAAAAGTTCTCCTCACCTAGTGCTGCCTACAGGTATCTTCTTCCTTCCTCCCCTGCCATGCATTAGTTAGCCATCATTGTCTCTCTTTTCTCTCTCTACCATTGTCTCTCTGCTTCGCCCATGTGCTGTGGCTAATTCTCAGCTTCATGTTCCTCTCACTCCTCCCAGAGCTGCAGATTTCATCAGTAGGTAATGCCGTTAGCTCTTGATGGCACAATACACTGTTCTCAATTATGCTGCTTTTCTGCAGACATAATTGTGTCTACTTGAATCTGGGATCATTGTAAGCTCTTCTACTAATGCTTGGTTGTGAAAAATATTATTATTATTATAGACTCATTTTGAACCAAACTCCTGAAGAACCAAAGAATGTTTCCTGCATATCTTTGGCCTTTATGAAAACAAATGGTTCAAGCATAGTTCAACATTGGTGGCATGGCTTTGTTTTTCTGTACAGGCACTGAATTTAATCCACATGTGAATAAGGATGTTAGGCTGTCTGTCACACCCTCCCCAAGTGCATGCTTCCCCACTAGAAGTACAAGATTATGCTTGTACTTTGCTGGATTTGGGCAGTCAGACTGGTGTAGCTGATACTGCTTGTCTCTCCTAATCTGTCACACATGTGCTTTGTTGGACTAGTGCAGTGCTAATGTCCTGTTTGTTACTATCTGCTGGATTTCTATACTGAGAGATCCAGATTCTTGTTTCCTGTCATTTCACCTAAATTGTGAGGGAATTCATCACTCTAGGCATTTGTTTTCATCTCCCAAGGTGAGATAGTCTGGCAAGATTTTATTTTCAAGTATTTTCAAAGCATTTTAATTTTTTTGAGTTCAGAGCATTTTTTTCTGACTTATTTTTTTGGTTCAGTATACGGGTTTAACCTGTTGTATGGGAAATAAAAAAAAAAACTCATTGATTCCCAAATTTGGTTCTCCTCCAGTATAATGAAGATGATATTTTTACATGTCATACATGTTGAGCTCTGTTTCCATTTCTCTCCAGTGCCTGTGAAGCAGATGTAGGCATAGGGTTGTAGGAGGACAGCTGCCCTGCACTCTTTGTGGATGTTTATATCAAGCCCAGTGACTCCCAACATCGTGTCCATGTTTTACAGTTACAGCACTCTTACAAGTGGAGTCTTGGAGCTTAAATCTTTGTCCTTTGCTTTGAAAGGTAGTCCGTAGAGTCCTTGGGCTGTATGTTGTGCTGTGTGGATAGGAATGATAGCCAGAACTGCACTCTTGGGCAAAAGGAATCCTGACCCTACCTGAATCATGCAAAAATCAGTCAGAGAAGTCGACTTCTATTTCACCAGGAATGTGGGTGACCCTAAGTTGTGATCAGTTGTGGTATATTTAAGGATCAAACAGCTTTTGATATGTCTGGGTGGATAGCCTTTCCCCTCACAGAGGCTGCCTCAATGCTGCCTCAGTTAGCTAAAGGCTAAACTATAGGAAAGTATCCTCTGACTTCTTACTTACTCCATCTTTTTTGTAGTCCTAAGTCTGGATCTGAAACTACACTTTTTGTGAAATCCCTGAAGCATTGGAAACCCATGTAAAGGCTCGAACAGTGGAGATTCCCACACAGAGGGCTTTCAATGAGAGTCAGGAGTTTGGCATTCATTGAATTTTCCCTCTTACTGCTGTTGTCCATCTGGCATATTGATTTTTCTCCATATTGTGGCCACACTGGCCATGGTTTGCGACCTTAGCCAAGGTGTTACCATCGTCTGTAGGCACTGTACTGGTACGGATTTGATGGGGCATTACCTTGCTGAAATTAGCCAGGGAATACTGATCTGCACAAATGTGGGCTGTTGTCTGGACAATAAACAACAGCCTTTGCCCCCTCTGTCCAGTCTGAAAACATAATTTTTATTACAATAGCAGTTCCTAGAGAGGAGCTGTGCCTTTCCCCATGCAGAGATGGCATGATCCTGAACCCATAAAAATAAAAATTATTGTGTTGTCACTTGTGTAATGCATGCGCTCAGTACCTCTTGATGCTCCCTGTGCAGTCATGGTAGGGCTGGTACCTCTGCGTTGGTAAGTGAAGTCTGGTGGCAGCTGCAGGGTCACTAATAGTGCATGAGAGGAGGAGGTGATGTGTTCTTCTATGGAAATAGCCTAAAGAAACAAGACACTTTTAAGGCTTATTATTTCCAGAGGTATCTTAAAGGAAACAACTCTCCAGAAGGATTTTAAGTAAGGAGAAAGGTAGATAGATAGATAGATAGATAGATAGATAGATAGATAGATAGATAGATAGATAGATAGCTTTGAAGTACTGGTTTGTTATTACTTAATAGGATGACAGGAGGAGAAAACCCAAATCATGGACTGAAATACACAAAGGTAAGCATGGACAGAAGCTGTGCTGAACTGTGCCTCAGCAAGGGTGCTGACATGATCTGGTATCTGGCTCACAGGTTGATCTGAATAGGCATATGTTAAATCTCCTTCTGCTTTTTAGGATTTGGCTTCCTGTGTCAGAAGGTGAAACACTGCCATGAAATGGGGAGGTGGCTTGCAGTGCCTTGCCTTTAGATTGTATTCAGCATCATTACAAGATTTTATCTTTCAGTGGTCATAAGTCTTTATTTTTTCCCTCTTTCAGTCCTCCACAAAAGGCATTTTTAAGCTTTGGCACACAAAGTGTGTGCATTATGCCACTGGGACATCCCTATAGAAGAGCCACAGGTGTAATGGTAGACTGTTCTTGCTAGCACAGTATCTCTGTACAAAATAGAACAAATAAAGCAAATGGACCTGTGACATTTGGTTCAAACACTCTTTTTTCCCCCCTCCTTTCTTAGCTCTGTTGCACCAACTCAGAACTTAACTGCTGCATTCATCGATTACATGAATATAAAACTGCTTTGATTTCTCAGTGCTTTAAATACAGAGCTAATCTTCATCTGCTCAAACATTACTAGACTGATTCACCTGGAGGCAGCCATGCTAAAATTACTCTAGAGCTCTGATGGCTCCTGATAGCTTTGCATCATCCCTTTCTATGTGTTTCTTCTGTGCATGTGCATTTCCTGTAGAAATGGATCCCACGAAAGTCTGCAGTGGAAAAGGAGCTGTAACCCTCCGGGCAACTCCATCCTATGAAGGGAATCGGAATATCACTTCACCATGTCCTCAGGATGTTGAGCAACCTGAAAGTAAGTGGTAGAAAGTTAAATGGAATCTGTTACTCACAGTAACCTCAAGACAGGTCAGTCCAGGGTCTTGGGCTTACTTTGTAACTATGGTTTAAAGCCCAGAATTCCGTAGCATAGTTGGAAGCCTCTTGCGAGGACCAGACCAGTAGAGAGACTGACGCCTAGTGCAGGTTTCATGACCACTCACTTTGACTTAAGTTTGTCAGGAGCACCAAAAACTCAGTACTTTTCTTTCTTGCCCTCCCCCCGCACTGCCTCGGCTTGCCTGTGTCACCTCCTTTTATCCCAGGCATGAGGTGGAACAGAAAGAAGCTGAGTGGAGCTACTGCCACTGCAGCATTCAGCTGGGTTGTCAGGGAAGCGGGGATGGCGTCCCCCAGACAGCGTCGCCACAGAGCTCTGCCGTCTTTCAATAGCAGACGTGTAATTACTTAATTGTGGGAGACAGGCAAAGCATAACAAACCTGGCCAGTGTCGTGGGTCTGGCAAAGAGGATGAACTCCCAAAGGCAAGATGCCGTTAAGGGGGAGGGGGTAAAACGTGCTCTTGAAAGCAAAGCATACATCGTTTCTGACTGTATTGTTGGAGAAAGGGCAATTCCATTAATTCTAGCCCTAATATGCCACTTTCTGCTCTGTCCTCTCCCGTTCTGCTCCACCCGTGACCTACCCTCTTTTTATGCTTGCCTTTCTCTGTTTCTTCATTCCTACCCCCTGCTGTTGCCTCTCTCCTTTCTGTTGATGGCTTCATAAATTTCCAACAGCTTGAATGGCAACGGGCCCATTACTATGGAAATCAGCTCATTAATACTTCTTTTGCTTACTCTCTCAATTACTTCATGAAATGTACTTTGGAGCTGGAAGAGCTTTTTGCATATAACTTAAACAGCAAAATGGGTACAGGGTGGGGAGTAGCCCAGTGGGAAGTGGGTAAATATGAGATGAGACCACTGCATGTAGCTGCAGGGACTGTTTTGTAAAGTGATGTTATATCTTATAACTCCCTTCAAGCACTTAGTCTGCAAAACTTGATCTATTTGTTGGTAATCCTTTATCTCAATCACGTATAGTGATATTGTTAAGGATAGATATGTCTTCATAATCTGAATTCAGGGTCCCTGCATTTCCAGTAATTTGTGGTGTCTGGATGTCAAGCTGCAGCTTTAGAAAGTAGCTAGCTGGGCAGCCTTTTTGCCTCTGAAATAAGAATGTCAATGAACAATTGTTTCTTCATTGCTCTGAATGAATTGCCTTGTGTTTACAAAGGTCAGAAACAAGGAGGACATCATGTTTAGGGCTGGTCACTATGGTAATTACACAGCCCTGTCAGAAAGCATTTTATGTGTGAAATGAAGTAGCTTGACTCTTAACTTCAATTGGTACATGTTTTCTGGAAATGTAATGGTTTATTTTTTTCCCCTTTCTTTTCCTCTATGCCTATCCTCCACCCCCATCTTCTCTGTCCCTCCTTTCTGTGAAACACTTAGGTCTGGAGCCAGAAAACTCAGAAACAGGTATAAACATTGGCTGCTTCTGTTGTTACTTCCGTTGCTTTATTGGAATTATTTCTTGTTGCCTGGGGGAAAAAAAGAGAAAGAGGGGAAAAAAGGAAGACTTATCCTGCGACTGGAGGGAATCCTCTGTGATCTGAGTTTTCTTTCCCCTCGCAGATGATTGGAGGTCATCGTCTAACACTGATGCCAATGGGGATGCCCAACCATCTTCTCTGGCTGCCAAGGGTTATAGGAGTGTGCGTCCAAACCTTTCTTCAGACAGCAAGCCACAGGTAAGTCTTTCTTCTGTGACCCTGAGGGTGATCATCTGGGTTCAAGCACTGGATTCATGATCAGGAGTCCTGGGTTGAACTCCAAACTTGGCTGCAGATGGGTAAGTTGCTGTGCCTCAGCTTTTTCTACCTTTAAAATGGGGGTAACGCTGATGTCAGCAAAGTGTTGTGGAGCTCGTGTATTCAGGCACACCACAGTGGACAAAGGAGGAGGACAATGCAAGAAAAAAGGTGAAGTAATCATCTGTAATTATTTTGTATTTGATGTTGATTTATTTCCTAGAAGTTGTTGCAGGCTGAAATCAGAGTTGCACCCTACATTAAAAACAAAATATTGGGGAAATGCCTTTCAGTTTTAACACTGTAATTGATAGACTCCAAGAACGGAAAGGTTATTTGTACCTGAAGGTAAATTGTTGAAGTCAATCTGCTAAGAGAAGTGCAATGTCATCCTTTTTTTTTTTTTTTGGGTGTCAGTCTGCACAGAAGCAGTCTAAAAGCTGATAAGGAAACCCTTCATTAGAAACTGAATTCTTGTGAGGAGCAGAGTCCCTTTAAAGCCCAGTCCCCTATCACTGTGACTGCTCCCATCATCAGGGTCCCTTTAGCAATGCTACAGACCAGGCACCTTAGGTGAAAGTGGAAGACGGAACAGCTCCAACGAAGGTGTGGGAAGGAGCAGCACCCTAAAGAGAGACCCATTTCTGCTCAACGCTTACTGCTGTCCTGTAGTCCTTTCCTGATCTTGTTGATGAACAGACAGAGCACTGGTGCACGTAATACTTGTTACAGAATTCTCAAGAGCTACTGTTCAAACTGAGCTGAAATGGAAGAAACTCCAAAAGGAATGAACCTGTTCAGAGGCAGAAGCCCTTTAGAACAGCACTTAACCAACCAACTTCTCCACTCCCTTGTGCTTCAGGGAAGGAAGGGAGGGGCAGAGGAGCAGCGTGAGGACAGCAGATTTTGGAACAGCAGCTGTAATTTTATGAAACTTCTACATCTATATCCATGTAACAAAAATAGGTGCTTGCCATATGTGGATGACTTTTAAAGGACGTCTCTTTCTAGATTAGAATGTTGCAAGCTGTTAAGGCATCTTCATTCTCTGGTTTCGACATTTTTAGAAATGGTTTAGGAAGCCTTTGCCCATAAAAACAGGGTGTGTGTAAAACCTACTTTCACAGTCTCCAAAGAGTTAGTTTGCAAAAATGCAGGGAGCTGCTGTTCACCAGGTGGGTATACTCTTCTTTCCAGTAGATCATAGTTTTCAGCTACCAGCAACAAGGCAATAAATAAAATGAAACCTCTGTATTGTTATGTTATCTCAAAACAGTTTGGCTTTCAGAAAAAATTCACTGTAATTGGAGTTGCAGTAGGCAGGCGATTTAAAGTTAGCAAGCTATAGGTTGCCAAGTACCAAAACCAGTAAAGCTTTTCTTATTATTTATTAGAAGCAGGATTTCTCTGTTGGTGATCTTGATTCTGAAGGCAAGTTCTGATGATCTCAGTTCCTCAAGAAACATTCATTATTCTGGTCATCCTGAAAGCATTTTCAGGATGGAAAAATCCTAAAGAGAATTGAAGAGCCGGCCTTTAGAATGAAGAAATGCTGACTTTTTACTTAGCCAGCTGTGGTAGGCTACATCACTCGCATGATGTCTGCTTTCATTAGCATTGGTGAAACTTGGCAATGTTCATTTTTCAGCAGTGCACTTAACATGCAGAGATGGCCTAGAGCTCTGAATTTGGCTTTGCAGTTCAAATGTCCCCAGTGCTGAGAAGTGTTTAGTTACACAAGCATGAGCCTGAATTTAGTTGGCCATGATGTTAAATCTTGACTGAGGCTTTCCCAGGGGCATGGTGAGTGTTGCTGTGCAGGCCTCTCGAAACAATACAGTAGTGAGAATTATGGAGCGCAGAGAGAGAAACATGTAGGCAGGGACTTGAGGGCTGGGTTAAGTTTGTGTGCTGCTGTGAGCTATGCTAAGAAAGAATGTGTGAGACGATGTATGTGAGTTCTGCACTGGCATTCCAGATACTGTATTTGCTTTTTATTCTTGCTGTATTAAAACCTGCTTAACCCAAGTCTAATGATCAAATTCATTCTCAGAATTTAATTTTTTTTCCTTCCTTTTTTCTTTCATTTGATGCTGCTTCCTTTCTCCTTCCTACCTACTTGACTCTGCCTGATCAGGCCCTTGCTCCTCCCCGTCCTCCTCTTCCCAAAGAGGAAAGCTTTGCATGGCGTCCTCGCACTGACACTAAAACGACCAACCTGTTGCCAGTGCCCATCATGGACTGCGTGTACCTGAATACACCCAAGCCTTATACGCAGCGTGCATCACTGAACACCAGTGCACGCTGTTATTTGTCATCACCTACCCCCTATGGGGCCAGTGGGAAGCAAGGCTTGCCAGCAGGGCGTTCTCCCTCTTCAGGCCCCAAAGATGAGGTGCATGCTGGGCAGCCACTCTTGGAAAGTCACTCCTCATCGGGTCCATCATCCATACAACGCAACCCTGACAGGGCAGATCCCAGTAGTAAGGCTGGAATGAATTCCAGTCATGAGACGAAGGCGGATAAAAAGGTCACCAGACTATATGTAGCTTGTTTATCTAACAGCACTTGCTCAGGCGCATCTCAAAATTCCACTGGCACCACACATGACCCAGCAGCCAGCACCAGTTTGGGCGCTGAGCTCACTCAGGCACCAGCCACCAACATTGTTTCCTCTGTAACAGACACTGAGAAGTCTTTTCCTGCTGCTCCTCCTCCTCCTATTCCTCCCAGGCCGTACTTTTACATTGTCCTCAGCAAAGACGCAGTTAGTTATGGTGCGGGCCAGCCCTCCCGGACTCAGTCATCACCTCCGCAAGCTGTGAGGGACAGAGTGCTAGAGCCCCAGAGCACAACTGCCACAGAGGACAGGATGAGAAAAGAGCCTTACCTTACTCAGCAGCGACAGCCACCATACAAGGCAATGGGACGCAGCATGGTACATGTTTTCTCCATAACCTTATTTTCTTCCAGCTGAGCGAACAGTTCTTTAATTCATTACAATGTTCCCTTAATGCTTTATTCCCCTCCTACCTAATTTCTCAGTACTTGTTGTGCCACCCTGAGCCTTGTGGTCTTCTACTTGATAATATTTAACACCCCATGTGTATCCCCTTAATGTTTATCTGTGTGTTTGTGTGTGTGTATGGTGTTTGTAGGGAGCTGGGTTGGGCCGGTCAGGATCTTTCTATTTTAGGGAGATGTAAAAGAAGCAAATCTGTAATGTGTAATGGTTAGAGCTTCTCAAGTGATGGTAAATGCTGAGCTGTTCTTTGGTTTGATTTAGCCTCACTACACAGAACTGGAGAAGAGGGGTGGTGAGGGTGAATGAAGATTTTTGTGAAAACACATTGTGTTCATAGAGGCCAGGGCTGCAAGCCTGAAGAAGTATGTCTCCTTAAGGAAAGAAGATCTGCTGGGGCTTTGTATCATTTTGGGTACATTCCTTGCATGACACGATATGGCTGCATTAGACTGAAGTACCAATCTCCCCCAATACATAACAACACCTTGTTTCCTACAGGATGCCACTGCCACCACCTCAGCTCAGCCTGGAGTTATAGTAGTCCCCCTCCTCCAGGTTAATCCAGACAGACAACAAGAAGGCAGCTCCAGCACTCCACCACCACCTCTGGTTCCTTTTGGGCAAGGCTCCGTATTCCCTGAGATTGTTTCTCCTGGCTCACCCTTGACCTTTCCAACTCTAGACGATTTCATTCCCCCACATCTCCAGAGGGGCTCCCACCATAACCAAGCACCCTCCACATCTGGCACATTACCCTCTGTTTACCCGAAACTGCCATTCTTCTCGTCACCACCTTCACTTGTCCCTCCAGTCACGGGGGCTTTGCACAGGGGCTTGAAGCCTGAAATCACTGGAGTCATCTCACGTACAGTAAGCTTGCCAAGTACCCTCCTCGCCCTTTTCCTAAATTTGTATTCCTGGATTAAAATTACTTTCTCCTTGCAATACTAAACTTGAGGGAGGAGTGATGACTCACTCCCTGCCAGCAGCATGACAACTGAAACCTTGTTTGCATCCTGTGCTAGTGCATGCAGTTTGCCTGCCTTGTGCAGCTTTGAACTTTCTTTTGACTTCTTGCAACATTTGACTGTCTCCCTTTGTGCCCGTTCTGCTGGGTGATATACACCTTAAGAGTCTTCACAGGATTTGCTTAGAATAATGAATTCTGCATAAACTGAATAGCTGCAACTAACTGATCTCTTCAGGCTCTTTTTATAGCATCCTTAATTGTGTTTGAATAACATTTAAAGCAGAAACAGCAGACCAGTTAAAGGTTAGGGCTGGCTTTCTCTTCCATTTGGAGCCACAAGACCATATGGTCCCCACACAAATCCCTGATAAGATCAGTGTAAGATTGCTGCCAGTATCCAATGACCTACAAGTTATAAGATCAGTTACTGTACTAAGAGACTTCCAAGCGTGGGGGTGCTATGCGATAGGTTAGACAGAGAGTGTCTCTTCATTTTGGAATTGCTTGTCTTTGAAAATTTTGAATAATTCAGTCCACAAGAGTTTGAACTTGGAATTTACTGTGTTCTTCTTGGGTTAGGTTTTGTTTCTCGTTAAGCTCATCACCTATTTTAAAAAGTCCTCGGGGACAAGGAGGAAAAGTAGCTCTCAGTTAAAATTGCAGAGAAGGCAAAAAGTACCCTACCCTCCTCGTACTGAAAGTCTTACAACCACCCTTTTTTTAGGCTTGCTTGTGAGGACAAGGAAAGAAGTTCAACAGAAACTGCATTCTCTCATGATAATGCTTGCTCTGCCCTTTGACTCTATAGGGATCTAGCAAAGAGGCATGTGGGCTGGTGGAAAGAAAAAAAAAAACAACCAGGGATGATATTTTCAGAAGTTCCCAGCATTGGCCTTTCTACTTTTATTAAAATTGGTAGGGTTTTTATTGCAGAGAGTAATGAATGAAAGTTTGGATTTGGTGTTTTGGTTTTACTTTGTTTTTTGTTTGTTTGGTGTTCTTTGTTTGTTTGTGTTTTGGAAAGTTTTTTGGGTTGTTTTGTGGTTTTTTTTTTTTAATGGAACCTATCTGCAGACTCCAGAAAAAAAATCAGGAGGCATCCAAATAATAGAGGAGCAGTGGAAATTTTGTTGTACCTGACTTTCTTGAGATGAGAGTTTTGAAAAATTTTTGGACACGCTCACTTCAGGCACATAGGCACAGAGCTGTTTTCCACAATGATTTAAATGGTCTTTGTTCACCCTCTTTGGTGACTTCTCTGGGGCTGCTGAGCCTATCCTGATCCAGCATTCCTCTTGAGGGATTCTTATTTGTATTTTAGTTATCGAAGTGAAGCGCAAAGCCAATTCTCACACTTTTCCCTGACTCTTCCTCCTTTTCCCTAATTGAATTGTTTGGAATATTATCGCAGTCAGAAAAATGGGGCTGGGTCTTTCTTGGGGACATCTGTTTCTGAAGACCATTGGTTCTTTTCTGTCCCCATGAAATGTCTGTGGCCTGACCAGCTGCTGCTTGAAGCAAGATCACCTTTATCCAACAGAACGAGATTGTTCTTCCCCATTTCCCCTCAAGGTTGGAGAGGCTGTAGGTGCTTGTTCTGATTATGGCCAATTGTCACTATGATTTATCTCTGAGCTCTGGTGCCAGGCCTCACTTTGGCCCCTGTTCAGTCCCCTGCCTGATGCTGTAAGTCTTTTCGTCTGATGCTGGTGTGTATGAAGGGCACTGAATTGCAGTTGCACTTAGCCAGAACAGCTGGAAGTAGGGATTTTTCTGGAGCAATAGTCTGTGCATATTCGGGCGTTTTTTTAATAGTGATGAAAATACCCTTGAATACTTGGCTGATTTTACAGATCACTGGCTTGCAGTGTTTGAGTCTGACAGTGGAGCAGCAGGAATGCAGGAATTTGGTTTGCTGTCCCATATTCTCTTTGTTTGGATGCTCAGTCCCTATTAAGGATAATTGTGTGTCCAAATTCCTTAAAAAGCTTTGAAAAATCTCAGCCTAAACTGATGCATACACAGTCTTTAGTCATCATCCCTTCTTTATCTTAGCCACCTTACCACCACCAAAAGTCCAGTTTCCATGAACTGAGGTTTTTCAAAGGTGTGCTGGTTTTCAAAGTCTCTCTGCTGACACAGCCTGTGTTTCTACAGAGCAGCCAGAGCTGTGGTGATATCAGAGGTGGGTTTGAAATAGGCAAATACTGGACCTGGATGCTTTAGGAGAGCAAGAGCAGCTTGCTGTCTGTGCTCCAGTGGTGAAGCCATCTTCCTTACTCTAGAGTCCTACTTTTTACCCTCTGTCAGTTTGGGGCTTTTTTATGTCATTACTTTAATCAGGTAGGTATCACATTGTCTGCTAAGTGATGGTGCTAACTTAATTCCTTAGGACTTTTCTTACCAAACCAGCTGCAGTAATACTGTTTCACTCCAGAAATGCATGAGTTTTGCATGTCTGACTTGCTGTGAAAGGAATACTCTTGGAACAAATGTTTGTGTGTGGATGTATCAGGGGAAAGATGTCTGCATCTTCCCCCTCCCCAACCAGATTCGCTCATTTCTGACACCTTGTGTTTGCTCCAAAGAGTCTGCTAGATGAACTTAGTGCTCTATTTTGGGGTTGGAGTTGTGAAACCCAACACCAAGTAATTATAGTACTGCCTTAGCAAACTAATTTCATTAACAATGAGCAGGGTATGTACAAGGAGCAGAGTAATACTTGTGCTTATGCCTTTTTTACTAAAATTTGCTGTGATTATGCTTCTCATTCAGCCTAAAATGTTGGGGGGTTTTTTCCAGATTTTCCCAGTGTAGCAGCAGCCTTCTGCATGCTGCTAATGATGTGTTGCTCTTCTTTTCAGGACCCAGGTCCTGTGCTAAATGAAGTGCCCCAGCCTGCCACTGACTATCCAACCTCCATCACTTCCATCAGCAAGTCTGCCTCTGCCTATCCTTCTACCACAATCGTCAATCCCACTATTGTCCTCTTGCAGCACAATCGAGGTAAGGAGACTTGCATATAGATAATTGTGGCTCAAAATGAGCAAACTGTTATGCTGCAAGGAACTGGGGAATGTGTGTGCTGTGGATAATTAGGTCCAGACTACTAAGAACTAACAAAGTTGTCTCAAAAAAGTCTTAGTGACTGGAACATACAACAGGCAAGTGAAAGTGGTACATTTTTTCTAACTAAAACCTGTGGATCAGAAGCTCTTTGAGGCTGAGGAGAGGTTTTTAACTGGGCTATGGACATATGAATAAGCTATTGCAAGGTAACAGCTGTCAAGTGTCTTGTTGTGGTGAAGAGGGTGTATGCTCCCACCTATCTGTAGAAAGAAGGAAACTTGAGGTAGCTTGAAAAGGTAATGTGCTACTTCTCAGCTACTGCAGTGTGAAAGCAGCTGTATTTTGTGTTACTGTGGGGGAGATTTGACCTTGAATTTGTAGCATAATTTGCCCAATAGTAAATAATCTGCTTGCCCACAAGTTTGATCTTGGCAATTTGTTCCACTATCAGTGACTGGATCAACTCAAACTCATACTGCAGTAATCCTTGAGCTCTGGATTTGCATATGAGCAAAACAGCCTTGTTTGAGAACTCTCAGTAATCAAAGCCTTTCTCACAGAAGCTGAATGGATAGTTCCATCTCTTTACCTCTGGATTTGGAGGGAAGCTTTGCTTGTCCTTTTTAGTTCTCCTGATGGCTGGCATTACCACAGGTTCCCAGCTCCTTGTGCATCACTAAAGACTGTAGCTTCTAACAGGCCACAGAGATGCAGTCCAGTTTGCCTTGATTTCTAGTGGACTTGGGAAACTTGAGGAATCTAGCCACTAGTGGTGTGGCTTACCTTTTGCAAAGAAAAAAAAATAAAATCAGAAAATAGGGTCAAGGCCTGCACTCTCATTCTGTAGCCATTTTAATTACAGAATTGATGCGCTCCTTTGATGTCCCTCATGGGATTTTTGTCAGTGCCTTTTAAAAACAGACTTCGGTGTTTGATCCTGAAGATAATGTTCTCACTGTAGCCCAGCAGATTAAATGGGTAATATGTGGATTATCTCCTCCTTTTTGCTAGCATCTGAAGCAGCTTTGCTTATGTGCTTCTGGATGAGGATGTTTGGATTCCTCAGCTACTTCAAGAGGAGAAAATCTGATTTGAGGCAGCCTTTTTAAATCTCAAAGCTTTTTGTTGACTTTCTTGAGGTGGGATGTGCTTTTGGGCATTTTTTTTTCATCAAATTTGGAGTATTTCAATGTATACAACACAAGGATATTTTCTCTCTGTAGTCTTTAAGAGCATGAGAGACAAAGCTGTATAATGTGATGATACATGCACACTGTTGCTGAGAGAACTGATGTGAAATTATTCTGTTTACTAATTATCTTCATGGTAAACAGTTTGTCCTGTCTGAATATTGCTTTTGACAATTAGCACTCATGACACTTTACCCTGATAGATTGAAGAGCCTTCTCTCATCATGTTTTTCTATGATACAGATTATGGCTGGATATGCAATTTGATCATGTCTGTGAAGTGTATCATTCTAATCCCTGTTTTTCAATCAAACTTGTAATTTGCATGTATCATGTTGGTTTGGCAAGGCATCTTAGTCACAAATTTGTATTGATTGACATTGTTTGTGTCAGACTATGTATTTATTAGAAGATCCCATATAAATCATTTTTATAGCATTATTGCTGACTTGACAGACAGACGTCCCAACCATCAGACTAATGTTTTTCGAAGGTTGTCACAACATTTGCTTTCTTCCTTGTCCTGTGGAGTTTCCTTTGTGTTCCAAGACATATTGAGGATGAATGGTCCAATCTCTGTAACTGCTCTCTTTAGGGCAGAAAACTGCTTTAAAACTCTTAATTATGGTTTATTTGAACATGCTCATTTTTATCTGACCTCAGCTGTTGTCCTTCAGCATAGTCCTTAGTTACTGTTGTAGTGGAAAGTATTTCTCCATCAGGCAAAGTAAGACATCATACTTTTTTTTTCTGCTTCTTTTTTTCAAGTGCAGAATGGAAATAGTAATCAGATGTGTCATCTTTTCTGCTCTTTTATTAACAGTTCCATCATGCCTATTTTGTAAAAGAACAAGATCATTGCTAAGTTTCTGTTTATTCTTCTTGTGCCTCAAACCTATTCTTGAGTCTGAGACATTCTGTTAATTCTTTTATTCCACTGTAATTTTCTTTCATTTCCCAGCATATGTTGCCTTCTTGAAGGTGTACATTTCCCTTCTTTTTATGTGTTGAGGGTTTCCTGCAGTTCCTTATGATTCCGTTCCTACCTAAGATTTATCCCAGCATACCATCAAAATTTCGACCTGCTAACTTAGTATTTTTAAATGGTTCTCAGGTCTTAATTATCTATTGAATTCCTGTCCTGGCTGACATGATTCATATTTGGTTTCATCTTTATGAACCTTATCTGCTCAAAACTAGGTTGCTCTCATGGCAAATAACAAATCGTTACTAGGTTATGTTCCACCTTCCCCTGAATGGTTAATATGTTTGGTACTGAAATCAATTCCTTCATGTCAAGATGATGTTTAGTAAAAATTCCTTTTGTGTGCTCTGAAATACCCTGTAAATTAGACATTTCAAGGTCATTTTAATTCAGAAAGTATGAGTTCTCCAGTAGTTTAGTCTTCCAGATGGATAATGTGACTTTCTTTCTCCTCGGTGGATTATTGATTGCTTTTTAGAGTTAGTTCTTGTTCTCTGAAGTGACTGTTGTAGCAGACATCTTCTACTTATTACTATTACTTGTTACTGTTTTGTGCTTTATTTGCTAGTTCATTAATCTGCATTTAAGATCCTTTAATTTGGAGCTATCAGAGACTTAGAAACAGATAATGGCATTTGAAACACAGAAAGTACACTATATCCTTTTTTGTCTGCTTGATCTAGTAAGTTGTGATGAAAGATCTCAGATTTTTGTCTCCTGGATTTCAGTAATATCAACTGAATAAAATTCATACTTATAAACAAGTCATTTCAGATCCTCTCATTTATTTCTAGCAAATTTTCTTTTGAATGTCTATTTTGCACTAAACATGTTCTCAAATACTTCGTTCTTCTTTCCTTTTTTTTACTGGTTTCAAGTCTTAGTCTCCTCCAGTGCTACCTGTTCTGTGGGACCTCTGAAGGCATCTATAATAATTCCTTCACTGTTGCCAGCAGTTTTATCCCTCTGCTTGACCCTTTCTCTGAGAAGCCTCCAAGTTTTTGGCCTTTGCTTACAGTCCCAGAACACAAGATGAAGGGTGAAAGCCTCAGTTAGCTGGTGTGTGTCTGGGGCTACAGTCTGGCCCTGGTCAGGCAGGAGAGTGAAACAGCAGACACCTCCTGCTCCTTCTGCTTCTATCCATCAGCTGCTCCCTTTCCTACACAGATGTACAAGGGAAAAGGAAATCTCCCCTTCATGTAAAAAGTACATTTGGGTTTTTTCATGAAAAGTCTATTAATTCATGGTATTCTCTCCTCTTGGAAAAGAGGAAAGAACTCTCAAGCATTGACTCTTTAAACTACATGTTCTTGTCAGAAGAGCTCAGTGATTCAACACAGTTCTTCTCTGTGAAATAATGGCTGAAGCTGAGACCATTCTCATTTACATCTTTTACTCCCAAGTTTCAGAGATGGGCATTGTTGTATTTCTCACTTGCAGTTTCTTATAATACAGTTGCCTATTCCTGGTGTCCTGCTTACCCCAGTGAACGCTGCAGCAGGTGGTTCCCATCTATTCTTCTGGCTCAGAGTGATGACCGTTCCTTTTACCCAGTGCGTGTAGGGGTTTTTTCCCTCTGCTGGTAGCTATTGTGTGAACATAATGTACAGGAGCAGCTTGCCATCAGTGGTCAGCAGAGCAGAGAGCTGGGGCTAAAGAACAAAGTTCAGAGGTGCTGATGAGGGAGCTACACTGAGGAGAAATACCAGTCTCCCTTGCTGAGAAGATCCACTTAGTACGAATATCTAGTGAAGGTGGGTTCCTCTAGGAAACGGCACATACGTGGAGGTTTGTTACCACTGCAGACTTGCTTGGCAAGTGTTCTGTGCCACCCAAAAGAACAGTTATTTCCTGTGCAGGCATTGCATGGCATGGTTTATCATGAATATATAACAGGTGTGTTTAATATATTAAAGTTTTTTAATCTTTGCTCTAACAATATGAACTTTTGAAAGTGTTTGTACTTTTTATGTCAGTAAAATGTTTTATTCATTTCAAATGGCTTTCGTGCTTTAAGGAAAAGAATTAATTGCTAGGGAGTAAAAAAAGCAGAGAACAGAGTGTTAAGCATTCTTGGTTTATTCCCAGCTGTGATTTGGGTAAGTCATTTGGGCATCCTTTTAGAAAGCACTAACTTTACGATGGTCAAACCTGCTGAGAGGTACCACAAATATCCCAGTCTGGGAACTCATTAATGAAAAGCCTCTAACCAAGGGGACTGTTTTGAGAATCAAAGCCTTCAAGCTGTGTCTGTGCACAAATCACTGAATCTGTGGCTCAGTAATATGTGATGAGACTCAGCAAGCACCAGCAATGGCTCAATCATTTCTTACATCCTTTTGAAATGCTACAGCAGTATTATTTCAAAATGTACTTCACGATAATGGTAACAGAGTTAGTTGTCAAGTTACTTGACTCTGTGAATTTTTACTGGTTTTCAAATTGTCTCCTGTCCAATGTTTCATTCTCTGATGTTATGAAAAAAAAAAAGAAAAATAAAAGTGCTCTTTGCAAATGTGTTGGTCACTGCATCATGAGATTTATATTATTCCATGAGGCTGCTGTGTGGAGAAGGGACTGTGGGCTGTCACTTTGGCAGGGTCTTTGAAAACAGATTCTCTCCAGCAGCTGCTATCATTCTACAGCGTATTTCTTGCCTGTCAGAAATGCAGCACCAGAGCACTTGCTGTTTATGTCTCACACATTTGTTCTGTATTTCTTTTTGTTTTGTTTCTTCCTTTACCACAGAACAGCAAAAAAGGCTTAGTAGCCTGGCAGGTATGATGTGAAAGGTCTGCTACCCCCCAGCTGCTGCCTCTGCTGGAGCAAAGCTGCTGCTTTGATAGCTTGTGGGGTACTTTTAGCAAACACACTGCCCAGGAACTGCAAAGAAATATACCAAACACCTAAATTACTCATCTGTTTGTCCTAAGTCGTAAAATTTACCAACCTTTTAAACACAGATCCTTCAGTACTGAGTTTTGCAGGGCATAGTTGTGTTTGCTCAAGGTGCCAACAGATCAATGCTATGCACGAGCCTTTCCTCCACTGTCTGCCCCTATCAGATTTCTATACATTTAATGGCTTTGGGCAGGATGGTGATGTGCATGTGAATAAACATCTTTCTCTCTTCAATGCATGCAGTGATGTAGAAGTTATCAGATTTGCAGAAGTCTTGATGAGGCAGACTTTTTTAAAATTGCAGGTGTTTCCTCTCCAGGAAATCCACATAGGAAAAATCCTTGACTAAGGGTTGCTGTGCTACAGCTCTGCAGAGCAGAGTACAGCTTCAGAGCAACCTGAAGTCCCTTGGTGATGCCTGCTGCTACCTCTGGGTGTCAGCTGGGCAGTGTCAAGGAATTCCAGTTCAGAAGCAAGGCAATCTGAAGAAATTAGTTATTTCCCTCCATCTTTATGCAGACTCCTGTCCAATCATGTCATATGTGTGCTTAAACAACGTTTGTTGTTTACACACACTGATTAGAGCATGGAAATGAATTGGAAATGTCATATACTGTCTGCAACAAATGGGATTGTCAGACAGGTAGGTGCAAGCTGTTAAAAAGTAGTGCACCACTACCACATACCATGCTCCTTTAGGCTGAAATCAGCAGAAAAAGATGTACAGGAGACTGTATCACTGGTGCTTTTTGATGAAGACTGACATTGTAGAGTTACTAGTTAGTCAAAAGAAACAATTCTTGATACCAAAATTTTCTGTTGTCTTATATGACGGCTGAGACTGTTGCGAGATGTGTGATGGTAACTACCTGAGAGATGCTCGCCTGCTTTGGCTGGCATCAGGCATTTTCTTAGGAGATTTCCTTCAGACTAGCTGCTAAGCACAGCCAGCAGTGACACAGTCTGTCTCATCAACTACTTGCTAGGATTTTTGCCTTAAAAGAGCAGAATATGGTGATGTTGTGAAATGCTGGGATGAGGTAAAAATCCCCCATTGTCATTTCCAGATTCGGTGCCAGACAGATTAGTTTCTGATAAAGTTGATTCAGCACTTCTACGGGACAAGCCGGTTCAGGAGACAGTGCCAAGTGAGAAGAGGGCAGTGGAAGAAAAGAGAAGCACTGTCAAGAGCCCTCACCACATGGCTGATACCTCTGTCGATGATATTGGGATTCCACTGAGGGTAAGACAACACTGAGCATGTGGTTGATGCACAAAACCTGGGCTAGGTTCTGCCTGCCTTAGGACTGAGGGAACTCACTAAAGCTGCAGAGATTTAAGGGAAGATTGAATTCTAGTTTCAATATATTTTATGATTAATTATTCCATTTGCTGTCTATGACCCATTTCAGCTGCCTCAGGTGAAGAAAATTAAAAATTAGTATTTCTTCTCACAATATCTGAAAATAATGTTTTCTGCTCCTCTGTTTCCTTCCCATCTAGCAGCTAAAGGAGAGTTTTGTCTCATTTTAGCCATCTTAGAGGCAGATACCTCTTTTATATGTGATTACATTCATTCAGTGTTCAGGGGAAATTATGAAAAGAATTATTAACCTACTCTTACAACGGGTGTCTGGAATGACTTAAACACTCAATGGTTCTAACTGTCCACTGAATACTTAGGAAATTGGTATGTATGACTAAAATAGGCAAGACATTTAATTTTAGATGTCAAACCAGAATAATATACAAAACATTTCATACTATCTGCAGTTCTACAGAGGTTACAACCTGCCTCTGCAAAGCTTGTACATTATTAGTTACTTGAGTGAAACCTCATATGAGACGATATATCTGGATGAAATAATTCGTATTTCAGAATATTAATATCATACAGCTTTCACATAGCAGAGTTTAAATTTTTTTCAATGCTGCAAGATTTGTAATAACTTTGAAAGGCTGGTAAAGCCGTTGTTGATTATTTCTATGTATATTTATTTTTCCAATAGAATACAGACAGATCAAAGGACTGGTACAAGACGATGTTCAAACAGATCCACAAGCTAAATAGAGGTACTGTAGCACAGATGGTTTTTATTTACTTTAAAAGACCACCTTGATGACATTTTGTTTCATTCATATGAAGAATTGTACTGGATGTTAAATAAAAGCATTTTATGTTAATTAGTGTTTGCTCTGCACCACAGAACTCAACCAATGTATTTGAAATCTCTGAAGTCAAAGGTGAGAGAACAGCGAAGTCTAAAGAAAGGTCTGAGTTGTTCTGAAAGGTGAATTGCAGTGCCCTCATGAAATCAAGTGTACTATTTGAGACCAGGAAAGTTGATAATAATTCCATACTTTGAGAAAATAGATCCCCGAACTCCAGTTTTACCAGCTAACCCTATCCACACACTTTTAAAATACAGTAGGTTATCCCTGAAACTTCTCTGTGCATAAGAGAAAACTTTTTACACTGTTAAGTTTTAGTACCTGCACAGCAAAGCGTGATTGGAAGTTCACTGAAACCAGTGGAAAGGTTTCCATCAATTTTTGATGAATTCAAAATCTGAACTCTGCTATTTCAAAACCCTTATCTTTCTCCTTTAAAAACCTAGAATTGTGGTGAGGACTTCCAAACTTTGTAGTGGTACACTCTCAGGGGATTCCCACCTTGGGGCACTTCTATGTCTGACTGCTGATACATTCACATTTTTCTTCTGTGTGAGAAATGGCTGCAGTAGCATTTGCAAACTGAACCCTCTGAACAGCCTGACACGCAGGCAAGCGCAGCTCAGATCTGTGCTTCTGTAACAAAACGTGGAGCATGCAAAACTGGAGCTGTATTTGCTGCTGCAGGTGCTGTCCTGATGAGCTTTATGCATAGATAAATGCTGTGCTGTAGTGGATGGAATGAGGAGGGGTTGAACTATTTCCTAATCCTACTGCTCCTAACAGAGGTTCTTTAGGTCAGCTAGAGCCCATGCTCATATGGAGGAGAGAGAATGAGCTCAGCCCCCTTGGCTTCCAGGATCTCCCACAAGGCCCAGACATGCAAGGCAGCAATGAACAAAGAGGCATTCTGGGTTGTGTCGTGCTAGAACATCAGCACGAGAGGGACTGTTCTGCAGTCAGCTTGAATGGATTCTTGCCTCGCCCTTCTTCCCCTTTAAATCTGTCCTCTCTGTTCTTTTTTGCAAATCATGTTCCTCTCCTTAGACAATCCTGAAGAAAACCCTTATTGCCCTACCTACATATTTCCTGAACTTCCTGAAATCCAGCAAAAAACTGAAGGTACCAGAAGTTTAGTCAGAGTATCTGTTGTCTTGTGCTTTGAGTTAACTGTACTATAGTGCCCTAATAGTAACTAGATTCAGGTTCTAGCTTTCTGTTACACTGCCTGGAAATTCAGTTATGCCCAGTATACCTTCTCGTGTGATGCATAAAATAACTAAATCTTTGCTAATCCATTAATCTTTTTTTAAAGTATGATACCATCTACCCTAGTGTTATTAAAGTAGGGAATAAAATCATATGGTGATAGAAGTTGGGGGATGAAGCAGAACCTCCACTTCATTGTGGATAGTCTCAAAATCCACTGCTTTTCTCTGCTGCAGAAGACAATCCTTATTCTCCTACATACCAGTTTCCTGCGTCTACTCCTAGTCCTATCTCTGAAGGTAATATTAAAGGTCCATATATATTTTTCTGCACAAATGCTGCCTTATCCATTTATTTTCTTCCCGGAGTTTTTTCTAGTTGCTGAGCGTTATGCTGCCTCATAATGATTTGCTGCACTCTAAGCATTGCCTTGACTGTATGATGCCTTTTTGGCTTTTCAGTGCTCCTCTGGCTTTGTAACTAGTATTTGACTAATGCTGCAAACTTGGGGTTTGCTTGGTTTTATGCGCTTATAAGTTGCGTGTGCAGTGATTATTTAACATGTCTAGATTGCTGACTTTACATGTAAAGATATGGTTTAACTGAGATTTCTCCCTCCTTTCAAATCAGTAAATTCCATTAATTATTTGCTTCTGGTTTTTAACATTAACATAGTATTAGGGCCAGACCCAGAATGTCACTGAAGCATATTGGTAAAAAGGCTGGTTGCTTCAGTGGATTTTGGATCAGTCCCTCAGTGTACTCTTTTAAAATAAAAATAACTTGGTAACATAGGTTCAGGGCTGGTCTTAGGTGCACTTGGCATATCTAGGCAAGGACAGAGTTTGGTCTCATCAGCACATCTTGCAACTTGAAATAATATTGTCTTTACCTTATCTCTTCATGTGCTCAGCAGATTCATTTAAACTTCATATTCAAATCAGAATACTTTGCACTCATATTTCAGGCATGGTGAAATAGCATCTGTTGCAGTGATAATTGTGTGACTGTGCAAAATACTTACATATGAGAAATACTGGGATCTGCTGCACACATTGGGTGTACAGACATCTCCTGATTGGGAAGTTGTTGGTGACAGCCTTGATGACGTAGTGCTTTGGTGACACTTTAGATCCTTAGGAACTTGCCTACTTAGCCTGTGCCTCAAGCCAACCCTGGTGAGACTATTAATTAACGGTTTTATTCAATGTTTGTATTAAACATCTGGTGGGTATTGTGTAAGAAGAAAGCATGCAATATGAGCTGAGATGCTCAAAGAAGGCAAGGAAATGTAAGGTGCATTTCACTGTTAAAATGAATGTGGATGAAGTGTCATACAGGTATTTAAGACACTTGATAATTTCCTGGTGAAACATAGTAGGTGAAGAGTCCTGCCTTGCAAATTGTAATCCAGGGTAAGTTATTTTCTCTTGGCAGAATGGTATGTGAGCATGGGTGAGAGAGAAACAGTTTCAGTAACTAATGGATAAAAGGGTTTTACAGAGAATATTTCCTTGTTCATAATGAGGTTTGAAAATCCGTTTTACTCATCTGGACTAACATAGAGTGCAAACCCAATGGTGTTACTATATTAAAGAGTCTGTTTTCCCATAAATGTCTCCTATACACTTAGAAATGTGCATATGAAAGTAATTTGCTGGTTTATATAGTTGAAATTTTATTGGACCAAGCACTTATTTTTATTCTCAATATATCGGGAAACAGTTCTCTAATATTTGCTTGGATTCTTTTCTTGAGAAGAAATACAAAATATTTGATGATGTAGATGAGTTGGGGGGGTTGGAGTACATGTTTCGTGTTTAGAAAACATTTCAAAGATATGTGCTCAGTGGCAGTGTTTATGCAGAGATGGGTTGGAGCCTCACTTTTATACAATTAATGTTAGAATGGATTGATGCATAAGATCTCCTAGAAACATCAGGATTTGGGCTCCCTTCAAAAATATATTCAGAGTTTCTAGAAACATGCAGAATATGTCCAGTCCATGAAATAGAACGCAACCCTGCATATTCTCTACCATCTAGAGGGAAACAGCCTCTCTTCTTTAAAGGAATCAGATTTTGAAGTTACAAACCTGTGATTTTCTGCTCTGTGAAGAAGAGTCCCATAGATAGAATGCAGCTTTGAGAAACAGGAGATGTTGTTTTAATACTCAATGCTGATTTACTCTTTAATGTTATCAAATCATTCCAGATTTCTGTGTTTCAGTATTTCTTATGTAAAAAGGAAAGAAATGTAGACGCTCTTCTTTATAAGATACTCAGAGACAAAACAATCCTATTCTCCTCATTATTGCAGATATTAGACTATAAGAAATCGGAAAATAGCAATTATCTGAAGTGATTTTTTTATTGTATGGTTTTCTTGTTTGAATGATGAGCTATAATGAATATTTCTCTTCAAGTAAGTAAATAAAATTATTTTTTATTGATTACCAGCACTAAATAAGATTATTAGAGGTGAATGGCTGTGAAGGTAGTTCCAGACATTTGTTTATCTGTATTTGTAGGGACTACTGAGAGTTTTGTGATTTACCAAGTATTTTTCTATCTGAATAAACTGAACTTATTTTTAAGAATACCAGTCATTTTTGTCAACAATTGAGTGTAATATAAATATTTGGTTTCCATCATTAAGTTTTAAAATGTGGAAATTGTCGTGAAAATTGACCTATGCTTTTTCTTAACCTGAAGGTTATGATAAGCATACCAAGACTCAATAAGCATCTTTTCGCAACTTTAAGCTTCTAATTCATTCACCAAGAGAACTAAAGCTGATAGGCTAGAAGTTTAGACTTCCCTGAGTCTTCCTGAAAGGTTTGATGAAGGCTTGACTGCAACTTCAGGTCAGCTGTGTTAGCCAGATTGGTTTTTTCCAGCAGATGAGATTGGCTGTAGCATCTGATCGATGTCCTTGAGAGAAAATTTGGAAATTGTTTCAACCTGTTGATTGGCATCACTAAATTCGCAAAACACTTTTTAAAAATGTTTTTTTAATCTAATTTATTCTAGCTTCCTCGTCTTTGTTTTTCTGTCTTTTTCTCTGTCACATTTAGTAGTTTCTTTGCAGAGGTATTAGTAATACTTCTGCTTACAAATCTCTTTGCAGCCACAGAATCACAGAATATTCTGAGTTGGAAGAGACCCACAAGGATCATTAAAGTCCAACTCCTAGCCGTGCACAGGACACCCCAAGAGTCACACCATGTGCCTGAGAGCATTGTCCAAACACTTCCTGACCTCTGTCAGGCTGGTGCTCTGACCACTTCCCTGGGGAGCCTGTTCCAGTGCCCAACCACCCTCTGGGTGAAGAACCTTTTTCTAATATCCAACCTAAATCTCCCCTGACTCAATTTGATCAGTGTCTGCCCCTTCTCTTCCCCTCAGGAGGAAGTTGTGACTGCAGTGAGGTCCCCCCTCAGTCTCCTCTTGTCCAGGCTGAACAGACCGAGTGACCTCAGCTGCTCCCTATATGGCTTCACCTCAAGGCCCTTCACCACCTTCATTGCCCTCCTTTGGATGCTCTCTAATAGCTAAATACAAAAATCATATGTGATTGGCAGCAGGACTCCTCAGCTCAATTATTGTGTCTAGCACCTAATGAGTTATTTCAATCATGTACAATGGCTTTTGGATCCTCTATTTATCTCTCAGCTTTTGATAAAGTGGATCTATTAACCCTTGCTATAGAGGAGTTTTATGATAAAAAGGGATTATTTTCGAAAGTGCTTTGAGAGCCTGGAGAAAGGTATTAGTGTAAGTAGTATATTAATATTTATATCTAATCTAGGAAATATTTTCAAATGCAATTTAAACCTCATTGGAATTTTATTTTTTAGGGTACTCTCCCTGTGGTAAGTATTGGGCATATCACTCAAATTATGGTCAATGCATTAGTAGAAGAACTTAAAGGGTCTCTGGTGCTTCTTCTTTGGGGATTTCTCAACTCACTTGCAAAATGCTTTTGTCTTTCAGATGAAGATTCTGATTCATACTCTCCTCGTTATTCCTATTCTGAGGACAGTAAGTAATTCACATTTCTTGTTTAATCTGTCAAACAGGAAGGGCAGGTAAAGCATGTATTTATTTGCCACCTATCCAGTTCACCAGTATTCCTATATGTGGTTCATCCTACAGGCAGAACCCAGCTTTCTGTTCCCCGCTCCAAGAGTGAGATGGACAATATTGATTCAGAGAAGGTTGTGAAGAGATCTGCCACTTTGCCACTGCCAAACCGTACTTCATCGCTGAAATCAAGCCCAGAAAGGTGACCTGAACTAAGTTGTGTATGGATCAGTTCTGGAAGAATATCTGAAAGTTGTCAATGGGAAGGGGATAAAAGTGGGAGTCTTAGGTCCACAACTCCAGTTAAGCCCTTTTGGAAGTTGGATATGTAGTTTTTGCTCTGAGTCTTTTACTAGGCAGCCATGAACTCCATCATTGTCACAGCCCAGTCCCTCATTCTGTGTGTCTTTCTTATCAGGCATCACACAGTCTGTTGCATAGTCTCCTGCCTGGGTGAGGAGTGTTTCCTTGGGTATCATGTCCATGCAGGGCTTACCACATAGGCACAGTGGAAACCCTTGCCTCAGTGTGACACTGTAAAGGCACCTCAGAAATCAGAAAAAGTTGAGCCTTGGTAAAAAGTTTGTTACATTTTCCATCTCTGAGCAGTCTTACCCATATGAACTTTATTGGAAGTAGGTTCTAGTCAGCAGTGTCATATTTGATCTTTAGGATTACTTCCCTCCTTGTTTTTTGCTTTGTTTATTACCATGTATTTTAAACCTCTTTGTAACAGTAAGGAATGCATTTACCAAATGAAGGGAAAGCAGAATGACCAAAGAATATTTTATGTCCTGCTGATTTTTCCCAGCTCTTGAACTGCTCCTCCCTCCTTTACCACCTTCTACATGCTCTTCGTGTTTTTCACTTGCTGCCTCAAATGAACAATGCTGTAATTTGAGATTGCTGCTTTAGTGAGCATCTGAGGTCACTGGATCAGGAGACAAAGTTTATTGATAGAATGTGTCTTCCTTATGTAGGAATTGAAGACATAGTGTATTTGCCCTCTGAGAAAACTCTTGCAAGTGAAAGGATTTCCATAATTAATGCTTCCTATTATCCAGTAGCAAACCAGTGCCTCACCAGAATTTTCTCTGTGGTTGGAGTCTTAAGCAATCAAGTTATTCTGGACAGCAAAGATCATCCTTGTTGAAATTTGTACACTGTTTGTATGCCAATCATTTTGACTGTCATCTTGACATATTTTAGAAAGAAAAAAAAATTAAATTTGTTGTCTCCTCAGCCAGTGGAGAGAGTTTAGGCAGCTCAGTGGTTTGTTTCTACTCTAACCAGATCAGAAGGGTAAGGGAGAGGAAACCTGGAGCAGCAGTTTTGGATAGATGCTTCACTTTTGTTTGGTGAATTCTGGGTGAGGTGAATCCACATACACATTGCCCATCAAAGACAACATGCCGAGAGCAAAATCAGAATTAGTTTATCGTCTTAAAAGGCCTGCTTTCTGGGCTTTTTGGAGAGCATTTGTTATTCTGCATGTGAGGTGTTTGATTATATCAGTTTTCAGAGCAGCAGGACCTTGTAGGTTATGGACCCTGAATGCTTTGTGACTGTTGTTGTTTGAACTGTGCTGATATAGGCACTGCACAAAATTATAGTGGTTTGGATATGTCAATGGACTGTTCTCAGCCACCTTAAGATAGAGCAGCCTGAGATCATTCATTCATGTCTCTAGAAGAAACCTCGTCTTGGAATCCAGAGTGCCCTCAGAAGCCAGAGCAGTGGTAGTCAGGTAATCAGTGATGTGGCTAAAAGGCAGAAATTTAGCAAAAGGAATTCAATCTGAGTTCTGCTCAAAGTAGGGACATGTTCATATTTGTGAGTTGAAGCCCATCATTAAGCTGTTTCCAATGAGGAAAGATATAGAAGTCTGGAAGTTTACTGGAAGTTCTTAGAATAACCCCCCTCTGCTCCAATTGTTTCAGCAGCTGAGCTGTATCAAACTTCGCCTGCAATAGATAAACAAATATGTGTCCAGACCCCTATCTGAACTGTTCCTCTTGTAGCAGTTTCCTTTCCTAGGTTAAAAAAGAGTATCCTGATTAAACCAAAATTAATGGGGTAAAGCATCTGTCAAAATGGAGTGTTTGTCTCCACAGAAACCACAGTCTTTTGGGTTAATTGATCCTTGTTTCCCAGGACTGACTGGGAGCCTCCAGACAAGAAGGTGGACACCAGAAAATACCGTGCAGAACCCAGGAGCATTTATGACTATCAGCCAGGGAAGTCCTCCGTTCTGAACAACGAAAAGATGGTAATGTTTGATTTGTCCTAGTTTGTGGCTTTATCCTGCGATTATGAAATACTCTCTAAATGCTTGTGTGGTTCTATTTGGATGGGATTCCTTATGCTTACATTGCAGTGCTCATGTGATGTATTTTGAAAACTGTTCTGCGTAACTTCCTAACATTTTTGTTCTCTCTAAAGCAAGATCCAGGGGGATTGAGAGGCTTCTTTCCTTTAGGACGTGTTGTTTTCCGTGTTAAGTATGGATCACTAACCCTAGTTTTTAATCCATGTTTGACACTGTGACCTGTTCAGCAGCTATTTTGCCAGCTGTACTTTTTCTAGGGCACAGCATTAGGTGATGCAGGAGGGTTGAAGGCATTATGGAACAGAGAAGGCAGGTTCAGTTTCTATGTTATTCTGATGCTTTAAACACTGAACTAGTTTTTAGAGTGCCATTAGTGTGCCTCAGTGGATGACTCTGAGGTGCTTTAGGATATGGCCATCTTCCCTGGGCTGCTTTTTTCCTCAGCTGGATCTCACCACTTCTGTGGCAGCGGTGGCAGGACTGAATGTGAGCTCCCCAGCTATGGTGGAATGTAACCTGCAGTATTAAGTGAGCTGTTACAAATTTCAGTCTGAATTAGTAAGCAATGCTGTGAATTGTGACAGCTGGGGACATGCAAAAGTCTCTTTCTGTAGCCTTGGCTGAGAATACTTGACAAGGGACAGGGCAGAGAAATGATGCTAACCTCATCAGCCAGCCCTGTATAAATCACCACAGATCACTTAAGATGTCCTTTCGTGATGCACGTGTGACACTGGAACTGCTAGAAAATACTGAACGATGTTAGTAGTTTATAATCAACGATAGTACATAAAGATATAATTGTTCTATAAAGGCATTAATTTGAAGGATTCAATTAGAAGTGCTAACTGCATGTGAGTTTCCAAATGTAAACTGGAGTTTGTGCCTTAACAGCTCGGACATTGATCCATGCATGGAGTAGATAAAGGAATGCTCCTGAAAAACCTGCCAAGGATTTTACACAAGAGTGAATAGCAATTAAAATCAATAGAAATGTAAGAGTCAAGTCTGTTGTGGGACCTGATGCTTCTCCTTAGTATTTTGGTGGGTTTTCTTTTTTCCTTCCAAGTGTAATCAAGGTCCGTCACTTTTTGAAGATCCTGCAACCAACTTCTTTTCACACCCGTGTCCCTTCACTGACTTCAACAAGGTTGCTCCTGATGGGAGCATGATCCTAGTGCCTATTGCAATGGGCGGATGACTCCCTCTTGATACTACTGGGCGTTGGCTCAGCCCATTAGAGAAGTGCCAGTGAGGAGTGGTTTGAACATGGTATGACACCTCCATTCCTGCAGTCCATCCTGGAGCCAGATTTCTGCTGACTTAAACATCAATTTTGTCTCACGGTAAACAGACAAGATTAAAACTTGTGGCAAAAGGCCGGCTTCATCTGTGTACTTAAGCATCTGCAAAAGGTCTGTCATCACCAGTGGCACTGTTTACGTGTTCAGACTTCATCAGGTACTAAATTGAGCTGTGGAATCAGAGTCTAAAAGCCACAAGCAGAACCATCATCAGCATAATTTAAAAAATTATACATACAGAGCTCATCAAAACCAAGATGAAAGTGATAGCTGTGTTACTTCCAACGTTGTTTTATGAGCTTTAACTTAAAGCCACAGACCAGAGAAGAAAGGTCTTGAAGTAGTAGCTTCACAGTCTCCATCAGTCTCGTTAAATATAACAGTAATATAGGGGTTAGTGACTACATCTTTCAGTGAGGTGCAGGAGATTTTTGACTATCTCCTGGTAATCACACCTACAGGTGTGACTATCAGAATCCCAACCCAAAACCATTTCAGAGCAATGAATAGCCTCCTGTTGACATCAATGGACTTTGTTTTAATGTAAACACAGTTACATAAGATGAGTGTTTTTAGTTGGAGTGAGTAAATAAAAAATAGAGGTATTGATTCTTTTGTGCCTTTAAGAAATAGCCAAATCATTCTCCAGGCCATCAGGCATTAAACATGATGTAACTATTTATCTTGCATTGCCTCTCATTCAGCATAGATCCTGAGCTCTTTTCCTAGAGCTTTTTTTTTTTTTTTGTGATGCTAATGGCTGTGGCAGAGTCTGGGACATCCAAGTCCAGCACTGTTGTCAACTGCCTCAGTAACCCCATCACAAAACAATTTCCATGAGGATACTCTGCATCTGTGTGGCTCCTGCCTCATTGTGATGGAGCACTTGGCATCACACTGGCACAGCAGACATAATGTGTTTATGTTTTTAATGCACTGAGATCCACTCTGTCTTAGACTAGGTATACTGAAATGCAAGAATTAGCTAGATATCTTTTGGGGATTGATACCTCAGAAGCTTTAGCAATGGACTTACCTCACCAGCATTGTTTTCAAACAGCTACAACTATTTCAATTTTTTTGTTTCATTAAAACAGATGGTATGAATGACAGGGAATTTCCTTTTCAGCTGTACTGTTTTCTGTCCTGTCTGATTTTCCTTCATTGTAGTTTTGTCTGATACTCTAACATTTATTTGTGAAGAAACATATAATATTGTTGCTCTATCCATCCTTTCAGAGGTCTTTCAGGATGCACTCTCTCTGACATGTGTCTCGTATGATTTAGAAAACCACCTTCCACTCTGTTTGCAGTGTATAGAACAGGGTTTCTCACATGTTCATGTGCTGTTAAAGATGCAGTATTTGAATCAGGTCTCACTGAGTCTCTCTTTTTTTTTTAACCAAATGAAGATTAAAAAAAATAAATTAAAGTTCATGCAGCTTTGGGCTTGATGAAAGTGTCTGACAGTGGGACTGAGGGACTGCTTGACTCCCAGCTCTTCCACTGAGTCTCCCTGTGACTCTGGGCAAGCTGCATAATCTCTCTCTCTCTGTATGTGGGTCTCCTGACCTGTAAAATGCAATTCATTCATATTTATGTTGCTCACAATGATGCTATTAGGCTTAACTGATGTTTGCAAAGCAGTTCATGGCCTTTATGAGAGACATGCTATAGAAATTCCAAATTATAAGGCTAAATATCTACATTTTAGAATGGAAGCCATGGGATCTGCATCTCTAACAGTCCCTTTCCGTGTATTCTTTGCATAATGTTATCCTTCTCTTTCTTCCATTCCCCTATCACCAATTCCTTTAGACTCGGGATATAAGCCCAGAAGAGATAGATTTAAAGAATGAACCTTGGTATAAATTCTTTTCGGAATTGGAGTTTGGGAAACCGGTAAGTTTGATAGTTGCAATGACCAATGAAGTCAACCTGCCTTTTTTTTTTTTTTTTTTTATGATTGTCACATCTCTTTCCTAGGCCCTAAATCTGAAACAGCTGCCTTACTTATTTAAAGATGTAATTGTACATAATATCATCCTGGTACTAACATAAAGCAGCTGTTCTGTGGCCACTTTTAGTGATTTGAAGCTATTTACAAACATTCCCCACCTTCCAGGACTATGTATCAACAAGGTAATATTTTTTTACACACCATAGTTCAAACTGCATTTTTGTTGTTACTGTTAGAAATAATACCCTGTTCTCATTCTTAAAAGTCCTTATTCAAAGCCATTATTCTCCCTCTGCCTAACAAGGTCTAGGATGGCTGATAGGCAGCTTTAAGTCAAGGAGAATTGTTTATTCCTGTCCCTGGGTTGTAAACTGTAGGTCTGTGATTTCCCGCTCTCCATAAACAGATCATGACCCTGTTTCCTGCTTATTTCCTTATGCATGTAGCTGTCCATTGCATAAAATTGGGGGGCATTAGTCTGTGTTGAATAGCCCTTGCCCTTCCCTGAAACCAAAGGAGTCTGAGAACAGTGTTCTTTCTTTTCAAATGGAGCTGTGTGTGGAGAGAAAAAAAAAAAAAGCCTTGATTTCCCCTCTGGAAAAAGATGAACTAAAGCTTAATTATTCAACAGGACAAAGAACATTTTGATGGCGGGAACACATCAGTGGTCATGGCTACTGGGAAAAAATGTGACTTTAAAGCATTTTATGGCCTGGTTCTTACTGATTAAACACTATTAATGTAGTTATTAAATACTGTTTAATAAGTTACTCTTACTTCACCAGAGGGTCAGTATCAGCCTCTCACATGTATTCAGGCATAGTGATGGTTTGTCATTTCTGCTTTCCCCTTGAGGTCACTAGTCAAATGCCCATGCACACAATTCTTGAGTGCTGCTGAGATTCCATGTGTGTACAACAAAACAGAAATGTGTTTTAAGGTTTAGTACTGTCTTCAAAGGCAGCTGCACATGGACTCTAGAGAGCAGGTTTCCTTTAAATCTAGTCTTTGTTCTGACAGAAGTGACAAAGTTCCTCTGCACAGAACGTAGCTACCTGGAGTTGTGTGCTCAGTCTGATCACACCATACAAATAGTGTAATTTTTGCTGAAAAGCAAGGCTGTACAGTGGTCGAGTAGTCCAGTCTTTCACAGAAAACTATGGACCTTCCACCCTAAGCTAGAGACGTTTCAGCAGTGTTTCAGATGAGCCCTCCTAATGTTAAGACAGTAAAAGTCAGATAAATCTCACCTCGCTGAGGCTTTTAAGTGTTGTCAGTTTAAGGATTTAGCTCCTCGCAACTTGTCATGGTTTAAGGTTTCCACAGTGAGAAGAAACTTGTTTATCTTTGCTGCCATGTAATTAATAGCCATCTGCTTTTGCAATGAGTGAAGAGTTGTCATCTCTGTGGTCCTTTGAGTTAGTGTGAGTTAATAGAAAATGTGTCATAGAAAGGAGAGCATTTATGCCCTTGATCCTTTCTACATGTGGGGGAATACCTGTTCTTTAGAAGTGTGGATTTGTGCTCTTAGTCATGCAGCCTTGGCCTTATTCCAGAAGAGGGTATCTCAGGGCAATCTGTCTCATGTTCAGGAGAGCGTCTGTTCTGGTGACAAGTTCCCCACCTTGCTCAGCGCACTTTTGTTAAGTGCTGCTCTCTTATGGCTTGCCTTGAACTTGCTTCAGTTCCAAAGCCGTGGAGCCATTCTCCCCAAGGACTATGCCAGTTCCTGAATATGGAACTTCATAAACAGTGCTTTGGTGTCAGGCACTCGAATTCGGGATGCCATCTCAGACTTTTATAGCTGGCAAAGCCCTCTCTGAGCTTTGTTGCCACAACCCAAAGAACATGCTTTTTGTAGCTTTGCTCACTCCAGACATGGGAGTCCAGTCCGGTCCTTCACTGTGAATAATTCTGCCTGATATTTACATGTGCATCCAAACAGGAAAAAATCCATTTTGAAATCCGCACTTTCAGCTGTAGGATGGATTTTAAATAACTTGTTCCCAAATTTTCTTGTGTCCCACTCTGTCCACCAAAAATCCCCACAAACAAACCCCCAAACCAGTAAAATAAAAAATAACAACTCTGCATTCTCATTGCCCCACAATGCCACCACTGGAAATTCAGCCATTTGTTCACATGGTATGTATTCATACTCTGACGGGAGTGAGAAAGATTTTTCCTTTTCTTTATCAAAGGACGTCATTTTACCCTTTCCTTTTGAAAAGAAGAATGAGCAAAACAAATGCTTTTTATGACTGTGTGGTTTTTTTTCCCCATTTTGTTTTGTTTTTTGTTAAGAATGCTTTAACCAACAGCTGTGGGCTCCCTCTAGAGAGTCCAAAATCCCTTAGAGCACCTTGCAAAAAAAAATTTCTGAAAACATTACTGAAAACAGCCCCTTCCACACTGCATGTATGTTCCTTTTGTCCCCCATGATTTCTTGATATTTATGCTATAGCAGATTTATCCTCTTTCTCTCTCTCTTTCTCTGTTGTGGTTTGTTGTTATTTTATAATTTCTTTTCAGTGTTGATGCAAATTCCCTATTGTATTTCCCCTCTGTTCTAATCCAATTTCCATATTCTGTGTGATGTCTTTCCTTATCTTCATTTCCTCATTTCCTTCCTCTGCTTTCCATCAGCCTCCAAAAAAGATTTGGGATTATACTCCTGGAGATTGCTCTATCCTTACTAGAGAGGATAGAAAGGTAATTGTGTCTCACGTACGTTGTACTACAGCATCTAGTGCGTATATATGTGTGTATGTGGTTTTCTTTTCTTTTTTTTTTTTTTTCTTGTAGCATTGCTTGGGTTTTGTGTGCTTGTGAGTAATTTTTTTTTTAATTGGGCTTGAGCTCATTAGCCTAACAATTAAGTAGCTAGTAAATTGATTTAATAAACAATTCTTAAATCATAATCAGCCATAATTTAGAGTGGTTGTTTTGCTATCTTGACTTGCAATGATAATTATACTAACAGCATATTGCATATTGTTACAGTATCTTTTTTTTTTCTTTACAGGTGGGTTTTATAACTTTATGGTTTGTAGAAATAGATTCTAGCAGGCCTGTGCATCTCTTGATTTGAACGTTAATTGCCTAAAACTATTTCCTCTGTAATGATTGAAACATGATTAATTGCTAGTGATTTTCTGTGTATTGTCCATACCACCTTCCTCTTTTTTCGATTAAAAAGGCTCTCTTTTTTTTTCAAAATTAACATTCCTTTGGTTTCCCCTAACCCTAAGCATTGTTTTCCCGTTCTTCTTCTCCTTCTTTAACCAGAGTGATCTAGAAAAAGACCTCTACCTCTACCAGACTGAGTTAGAGGCAGATTTAGAAAAAATGGAGAAGCTTTATAAAGCGCCACATAAAAAGCCACAGAAGGTATTTCCTATTCTTTTCATGCTGCCAATCCCTGTTTCCAAACTCTGCTCTAATCTATTCACTGCTGGATGATTATTAAATGAGGTTGGGATAAATAATGGTTCTGAGCATTCTGACTGCATGGCTTGCTGTGTCGCTGTCAGAAATAATAGAATGTGATGCTGAGAATCCAGCTTGAAATCCATTTCAGATACAGTGATGTCCTCTCTCACCCCACCACTACATTCACTTTCAGCTGCCCCCACCCCCAACCCAGTCCCCGTTTCAGGTTTAGAGTTCAGTGTCTGCAAAAAAAACCCTCTCTATTTTTCACATGAATAGGCAGCAGCAGCAATCAGCTTAAAATTCTTGGTTGGCGTGTCACGTCATCATCTCGTGCCTTTCAAGCGTGTTGCCATCTACTCTCCCTTCATACGAGCTCGCTCTCTGCTTGGAGCTCACGCCTACCCAAGATTTTGGATATTCCCGAGAGATTTTACACAATTTTCCTTATGCTGTACCTTGCCATGGCCTTCTAGGGCAGGTCAGCTGCTGCTGCTGCTGCTGCTGCTGCTTCGAGGGTCTGCAGGACTCGAACCATGAAATTATAGATTAATTGGTAACACGCCATTTTTTCTTTTTTTTTTCTGTTGCTGATTTTTTTTTGAAGCTGCGGCATTTCAACAGGACTTGGAAAAGCTGCTTTTTCAAACCCAAGATTTGCTTTTTCTTCCTAGATAGAAATCCTCACATAGGTGAGGGGACACCAAATAGAGAATTGCTTCTAAAATTGCCTTCAATTTTTAAATAACGTGTGTAAGAAGCGTTAGATGGATTTAAAGCAAGCGGCTAAGAACTGGCTTTTGCTATTGAACCTGTGCAGCTGGCATTGCTTCTCTTAAGTAAGGAAACTGAACTGAAACGTCGCTTTTCTTTTTAGAGCTTTGATATTTTTTGAACGCTGAGGAATGTATTGTGTTGCAGAAATGTAATACACCTTTAAAGCAAAGGCGGGCAGTGACCGGTTGGGGGAAAGCTTGGGGAAATAATTATGAGCATGTGTCTCCTGGTCATGGCCCAGCTGGTTATCTCTTCTTGCTTTTGGCTTTATGCACAATGACTCATTTGCAGACAAAAGAATAGGCACTGAGAAAAGGCATCGGCTGTGCTAAAAACCTGTCACTGCCCTGAAGGAGCTCACGAAAATTGTTGCTTTTCTGCAAAGACATTGACAGCTTAAATTGCATTTAGATTTAAACCTCAATGTATCCTATAGGCTAATATTCAAGCAATAGATGGAAAATGACTTAAGCCTTTTTCTTTCTCCTCACGTGTAAGGGGATATCAATGACTCCTTTGTTTGGACTTTTGCAGAATACAGCAGGTGTTACTCCTCTGGAAACTTCCACAGACCATTCTTCCTAGTAAGTTTTTCAATTTCTTGTTGATGTCTCTTTTACAGTCTGAGGTCACGTAGGACAGGGTTTTCGGTGTTGGACGTGGGTTGGCTTTTTGGGGGATGGATATAGACAAATGCATGTACTATAAGAATTATACGTGTGCTTTACGTGAGTCCTGGTACAATGTCTGCTTTTTGATCCAGAATGAATTCTGAAGTGATTACATGAGTGATTGCATTGTTTAAATAAGATTTGCTGATTGTACTAGGCAGTGGCTTTAAAAAAAACAACAGACCTTTAACTTCATCTGATGAATTTTGCAAATTGACTGTATCTTCATGCAAGTAACATTGTTGTGTGGAAAAAAAAATTTGTTTGTTACACACATGTGATAGATTGGCTCCTGCTAGATATTCTGTGTTATGTGCACCAGATTAGATGGATGCAGTTGATGAAAGGCAGTAATTTTCCAGCCTACAGGAAGGGAACAGTGGTAGGAGTAACAGTATTTCTCAAAGATCTATTGGGCACTTCTTTTCCAGTGGAATATGTAATGAACAGTATATTCTGTGTAAATGAGTTGTACATGGAGTTGGTTTATTTTAAAAGAGGAATGCACACACAAATAAAATCCAGAGCAAGATGCTGAGCTGTGTTGAGTTACTTGAGTCATCCTGAGTTATCTGAGCCACAGAGCCAGCCCCTACTGTGAGCCTGCTGCTCCTTGTAATTGTACTGAATACTCAATGTTGTCCGTAGGCACAGTGATCCCCTCGACGAGGATGCTTTGTAAAAAAAAGGCAGGTTCTCCTCCAGATGCCCGTTAATACCGTGTGTGTTCACTGCCACTCTGGGCGCCTTAGAGGTCTCCTGTACTTCTTTCAACTCAGTTCCCTTCTGTCTGTGTTCATTCTGCTGGGAAACCCACACAACTGCTGCGACTGTTTTGTTTTGGTAGGAAGAGAGCAATAAAATAAATGGAAATCTGTGAGATTAGCATAAATATCTTATGTTTGCAAGCAACTGGTAAGGTTTCTGCCCGTGGCAGCACTGTCTGTGCCACACAAAGCATTCAGGAATGCCAATGTCTGATCCAGTGGAGAGGAAGCAAGCTGGATATGCTGGGAATGGGACACAAGAGTGAGGCTCAGTGGAGTTGCACATTCTTCCCTGCCTTGCCGTTAGAGAGCAGAGAGAGAAGACAGCTGGAGTTCACTGTCTTCTTTTTTTTTGCAGTGTTGCTCTCTCTTCATTCACCTGATCTTGCAGACTGCTTTGGCCCTAATACAGTACTGCTTGCTGGCCTGAATAAGGGAGCAGATAGTAAAGGGATACTGCGAAATGCCTCCTCTATCTCCCCCAGGTTTATTCCCAGAGGAGGATTGTTTTAATCCTTTGTTTTTTAACAACTAGGCTAACGACTAACCTCAGGGCAGTCATTATTCCCTGCAGCAACTGGCTGGGTTTCCTCAGATACCTGACAAAGAGATGCACTCTTTATCAAATAGATAACCCTGATAAACAATGGTTTTGTAGATACAGGTCTGTTTGGGCATTGTCTAGGTTGAAAAAGTGACAGTATTCACTTCCTCTTTCGTGGTGCTTTTCATGAGCCTCCAGAAAGTAACTTTTTGGACTGCATATGACCTGGTTTTCCTTGTCCGGAAACTAAAATCGTCTCTGTGATCCAGACATTGTGTAATTCCACCTCCATAGCCAGTCCTCTGATGTGTTCAAAGCTTTCTCTTTACCCCAGAAGTACAGCATCTATCCAGAATAAACAGATACGTGTACAAATTTATCCACAACAAGCAGATACAACCACAAACATTTCCAAATTCTCGTAAATTTGAATCACTCTTGGACATCAGGATGTCAAATATTTCTATGAATTGGAAAATCTGTATATTTTTATTTTTTCAAATTTTCCAGCAGTCGTGCTTTGGCCAGAGAATAGCTTTATGTGAGACTCCATCTTATGCTGAAGAGCCTGGTTGAGCACAAGAACTGGTATCAGATGACCTTAGCTTTTAGGAAAACAGTCTGCCTGATTGCTTAGTAAGTTTTTTGCACCTGGAAAGGCCATTTATACCATGGCATTGTCAGTTGTTCTTTTAGAGAGAATACAGGGAAATCTAGAAATCAGATGTGTGAACATACTTGTGCTTAGGTTCATGACTAGAAAAGAGATTTGCAATAAATTCCTAGTCTTTAAAAGCCCAAGAAATTTAAATTGTACTAATTTTAACAGCATTCTGTTTATATATATATACATGGTAGACCTAGAGTCCAGGATTTTTTATTCCCTGTAGTAGAAGCCTCGGGCAAAGCTGAACAGAACTGTGTGCATCTGGGAATTTCCTTGGCAATTAAAACAATATAGAATCTATAGCCCTATACTATTGCTTCTCTGCACAGTCCCTCACTGATGGGCTTCAGAAACTGCTCAGGAAATCTTGAACTATAGTGTTGACTGGGAGGCTGAACTGGTGAGATGACCTCCTGAGCAGCTGTGCTTTGTAAGCATGGGACAGGCATGGCTAGTGTTTAAGGAGAGAGAACTGGAAGCTGGAAGGTTTTGTGTACTTCCAGCTAGCCAATGAATTTCATTGTGTCTGCAAAGAAATCCTGTATCAGCTCTGTAACTGTTGTCTCATCTGTAAAATAGAGGAGTGCTTTCCTGCTGCCTGTTTCTGGGGGGACTAAGCCTGCAGAGTTCCCTCAAGTAGAGGATGCTTTGGTAGTACCAAACCCAGAACATTATTGCAATGTATTCATAACCTCTTCCTTCAACACCAGTTCTTCATACACAGTCTATTCTGGGTTCACAAATGTGGTTTTCTCTTACTTTACATAAAGCTCTCAGCAAACAGGAGTGACCTCCTGGTGTCCCTCCCCTTTTTTTGTGTGTGTATTCCAGCTCCACTTATTCACCAAACTACCATGCAGTGAAGAGGGAGTCAGAGCTACCTCTGGGGGACCCTGGCGCCTTGGAGAATGAAAGGCAGATTTACAAGAGTGTGCTGGAAGGTGGAGATATCCCATTCCAGGGCCTGAGTGGTCTCAAGCGACCTTCGAGCTCTGCTTCCACAAAAGGTAGGTGGTTAGAGCACTAACTTCTTCTCCATTCTGAACAGTGTTAAAAGCCAGGTGATATGGGGTGAACTGCTGAAAGGTTTAGAGTCCTATTCAAGCCAGTTGAGATTTATGCTGTCCTTCTCCTTGCCATCCCCTGTGTTCCCTCCTATTTTCTCTCAGACCACACTGGCCAATATTTTTCATGACACCTTTAACTGATCCAGGTTCCTCTTCTCAAGGGAGACCAGCTCCCTCCATCCAGCACCTCAGCCACACAGTACACCCTCATGTTCTTCCTCAAGGCTGCTTAGGCTGGCCTTGCTGTCCATCTGCTCCCACTGCCTTGCCATTCTAGAGGCCTTCCCTGCCTTTTCTGTTCTTCCTGCAGGAGTATCTCAGCAGGCCACACCAGTCTGCTGGCCTGGCTACCCTGGTGTAGCTGGTGCCTTGTGCTCCACAGCCTCCTGCCTGCCAGGGGTGTGCAGAGAATGCACTGACACTGAACCCGCTCACGCTGAACCAGCAGTTGCTGGCTGAACCAGCCCTGCAGCCTCCAGGAATGTGAGCCAGAAGAGACCGATCTCCTCCTCTTCCCTCCCCTTGACTCTCTAAAAGAGACAAGGAAGAGCATGACTCCCATCAGGGAATTGTACTGGGGAATGTATCTCTGAGCCAACTTCAACCTAAAAATGGCTTGAGATGGGGAGAGGCCTGGAGAAGGAATGTGCTGGGTTTCTGAACTGCTCTCCCTAAAAATAGTACATCGCACCAAAAAGGTCTCTCTGTCTCCATCTTCCAGCTGTTTTTCAGCATTTTGTCAGGCCTGTAGGGCAGGGAGTCAAACTGAATCTGAACAAAAAAATCTGTTCAAACAGTTATTATTCCCCAAACTGCAATTGAACCTGAATGGTTATTTTGACATTTGAATTTGAACTCAAATCGGAAACAGACCTAAAAACTGCAGTCTAAGCTGAAACCAGACTTAATATTTAATCCTATTAAAAAAAAAAAAAAAATAATGTCCTGATCTGACTTCTTGAATTTTAAAGCAACCATGGCCAACCACATTGTCTGAAGGACACTCAGCTTATTCCTAGTATGGGGAATCTCTAAGCAGGCATCTCTTGGGCAAGGTCAGCTGATGTGGTGTGCTTGTGCTAGCACAGTCAGCCTCTGATTGTTTTCTCCCTCCCAGGAATAAACTGTTTGGCAAGCACTGTGGTGAGACAATAGTAGGTGTGATTACAGGCTTGGTATTAAGCCATTTTGCAATGTTAGTGCCTCTGCATTCTTGCTGACACCCTGATCCTGCCCAGAGTTCAGCTGCCCTTTTCCATGGTGCCACAGCTTCCCCGGAAGCTCATGATGCTTAGCACTTTTTAGGAGGGTACCTTAAAAGTGCTCCAGATTTGCTTCTGGCCAAGCCTCTCATTTTAGAAACATTAGCAGCACTTCACCTACTCCTGTAAGCGTGGCTTGTTTTGCAGTTTCTTCCTGCTTTTTTATATGTTTTGGAATTTTGTTTCTTTAAGGTGCATTTTATGAAATCCAAGCATGTTCTTTCTCCTTTCTCAATAGCTTTCTAGCACTTAAGCTAACAGGTTGTATTTATTTTATTCTGCATGCTTACCAGTGGATCGTAAAGGTGGGAATGCTCATATGACTGCACCCTCTTCAGTTAATAGCCGAACCTTTAACGCTAGTCATACCGGTATGTTAGGTCACGCATGTAAACATAAGAAGCCCTTATCAGCTGCCAAAGCCTGCATTACTGAAATCCTCCCTTCTAAATTCAAACCCAAACTTGCAGCTCCAGCTGTTCTTGTGCAGGACAAGACGGGTATCCTGCTGTCTCATGAGAAAGCTCAAAGCTGCGAAAACCTTCGTAGCTCCACTGCCTTGTTTGATAATAAAAAGGCTTTCATGGTAGACATAGGGGAAAGCATAGAAAACATCTTGATGAAGTCGAAGCAAGAGTATGCCGTCAAATCCGGCAGTACCATGAGCCTGCAGGAGTATGGCACCAGCTCTAGGAAAGGGTACCTGTTCCCTGCCTCCAGGAAGAGTGGGATGGAGTTTACAACGCTCTATAAAGACATGCACCAGATCAACCGGTCCAGGATCCATTTGGACACAGTCTCCTCCTGCAGCGTGAAGGATATTGCATCTCAGTTTGAGAATGAAGCAAAGGACAGGATGGAGCACACCCTTAGTCGAGAGGATTCAGAGCAGATCCCCAAAGACACCGTTTCTTCCCGTATCAGTGCCTTCGAGCAGCTGATCCAGAGATCCCGATCAATGCCCTCACTTGACTTTTCCATTGGGCTAAACAAACCCACCACTTCTCTTCAGCCTAAAACTTTGCTGAGTGCTGCATACTCTGCAGAGATTCTTCTGGATTTGTCAAAAGCACACCAAGAAGAGAAGGATGTTGCCAGCTTTGCAGATAAATCCTCCCTCTCCTGCAGCAATGTGGAGGACACGGCTTCAGATATCAGTGATATCATCCCTATGGACACACTTTCAGCTTGCACTGATGAGATAGATCTTCTCTCAAATGCCTCCAATGACAGTGGCAGCAGCAGCAGCAACCTGAATGGGCCTCAGAAGCATAAAGTCAACAGATGCAAAGGGGCATGCCCAGCTTCCTACACCAGGTTCACTACCATCCGAAGGCATGAACAGCAGCAGGCCTCCAGGAACCCTGATTCCAAAGGGGATGTCTATGGGGACAGGCACATGCTCCCCAGAAATGTCTACCTAATGAGCCCACTCCCATTCCGATTGAAAAAGCCCTTCCAACACAAATCTTGCAGAACTCCACCCCCAGACTGCCTGGCAAGCCTGGCAGTGCCCAGCCCTGAGAACCCAGACGACCCCATACTGCTGCAGGGGAGTGTAGGAAACAAGAGTCACCACTCCCAGCACCAACCTTGCTCCAGAAGCGGGCCTCTTGCTCCCAGGCGCCGGTCCTCCTTTGACATTGTGGAGAGGCTTAGCTACTTCCCCACCATGGGATCTAGCCGGGATAGCTTCGCGGGCCGGGCTGACACTCCTGACTCCTTAAACAATGGGAACCCTGTTTCATATGCCCTCTATCACAGCCTGGACACAAACAACAACCCGCAAAGTGAACTTGGGACGTACCTAGGAGGTGGTTTTTGTGTTCTTTACCGGTGTCCCTTTATTTGTCTTCTTCCATTCTCCTCCTTTTTTCTTCCACAACCCTTGCATTTTTACGTCCCACCTTTACATCCCCTGACTCTCTGTTCTTTTTCCCCTAGTGTGTCTAATGTCCTTTGCGTGTCTTGCTGAGCAGTTTTGTTCAGGGCTTGTTAACAGCTGCACTTCTGAGAAACAATTTCCACTGCCTTTCTAATCACATCAGGTTCAGTTTATCTCTGAAGCAGCTCTGGGGATGCAAGAATCTCAACATGAGATATTTCTATCCTGTATCATTTATGTACATGGGAATTATAAACCAAACGCAGATTATTTGCTTTAAGGAGTAGTTTCTCAAGGTCTAGTTGTGTGTGTGTGTGCGTGCGTGTGTGCGTATTAAACTTTTCTCAACAGTAAAATGCCAAATCATACTTTGATGGCAGTGAATCTTTTCTTCACAAAGTCCTTCTATGTGTTTACACTTTCCTGTATCATTATTTTCTCCCTGTTCTTGGATCTTTGTTCACATGTACAGCCCAAAAGGGAAAAAAATGAAAATGGATAAATTATCAACATCTGATTGGCAATTTGGTCAATGGCAATTGAGAATCCTTACTGTCATAATGGAAACAAATTGTTTAAAAATACCTATTTTTTTCCTTTCTGGTTATGTTAAATAAATCCATGTGTATCTTAACTTCCTTATGTTGTTTTGAAGTAGATTCAGAATCACCAAGGCATTTTGCACCAGTTGATTACATGGAAACTCCAGAAGAAATTATCCGCAGGCGGCACGATGATAAAGAGGTAATGCCCTCCTTATGGCCTAGTAACAGTAGTAGCAGCTCCACATACAAGAAATACAGCATTTAGCCTTATATAAGGATGCCTTGTATGTCCATGGCTATGTGTCCTGGAAGTTAGAGTAATGAGCAGTAACCAGTATGTTTTACTTTCAATACTCTCTGCCACTGATTTGCTTTATAATGTGTATAGACCAGTTCAGCTTGTTTCAAATAAGCCTGATATTTCTTATCAGTTGCACAGAATTACATATAGGGGCTTTAAATAATATAAGAAATTTGGAAATGTATGTGAGATGTGGTACAACACCCCAGTACTTGCAGAAGAAGATTGGTAATCTGTAATTGTTCTTCACGCAAGCCACTTGAGTCAGTATTAATCAAACTCTAGTGAAAACAGTATTTTTCCTATGGGGGTCCTCACGGTTTGAACAGCAAGCGTAAAATGTTTTAAGCTATCAGAAAGCAGGAAGTTTTCCCCCAGTGCAAACTGGAATTCTTTATGGTGTCTGAAGTTGTTGTTGACAGAATGCAGTAGTCCTATTTGAAATGTCTGGGTAACACTGGGACAAGCTGAAATAATAGGAAAGCCATGTAGACTTTTCAGCACTGAGTGTATTCAAGCTGAGTTAAAGAAGTTATAAAATGATTGCTTTCCTGGAAGATGGAATTAATTTCCCCTGCCTGGGGGGAAAAAAGTTTTACTTTTAGTGTTAACCTTCTGAGTTCAGATAATGTTTATGTATGCTTTGAAATATGGTAAAACCTGCTCTTAATTCCTATGTGAAAAATGGTTTTTTTGCTGTCTTCTCTTGTGAAAGTTAGCACTTTCCCCACTTCCAAAATCCAGCAAGAAAACTCGTGTAAGATCAAAAACCTGAATTCAGTAAGACTTCCTGGTTTCAAATAAGTTAGCACACAGCTGAACTCTTCAGCCTACAGCCAGCCCCAGAAGGTGAAAGAATCCTTCTGCCCAGATACACAAGAATGCATGTTTCCATTAATGTGCCAGGGACTTTAGAAATCTCTACTAATCTCTCTAATTAGAATATTTTACAAAGTGTGTTACGTGAACCCAAAAGAAGTATGGGAGAACCTTAACGTGGTTAGGCACTCTCCCAAGCTCCTTGCAAGGCTTAGGAGAATTTGGTGCCTCGGAACTTACCAGTGGGGCTGATTCAGGTCTCTTGGAAGTCAATGAGAGAAACTTTTTTGGTTGAAGGGGCTTTGGATCAGCTCTCTGCATTATCAGCAATCTTCTTAGAAGCTCCTAGGATCTGCCCAAAACTTATAAAAAATCCTCATTGACTTCCATCAGCTTTGGATCAGATCCTCTGTATGAGCTGGTTTTCAATTATGCCTTAATGATGATGTACCTTCTGTGTTTGTAAAACAAAAGGGTATTGTCTAGTTAGTGGAAACAGTATTTGATACTGAACTGTAAAGCCCCAGCTATTTGCAGGGACCTCAGGAATTTTAAGTCACATTTATGGCAGCTTTTGAATGCCTTTAACTAGATGATTTACTGCCCATTTTATGCAATTTTATGGCAGAAACTTTTAGAGGACCAGAGACGGCTTAAACGTGAGCAAGAAGAAGCTGATATTGCCGCTAGAAGGCACACAGGGGTTATTCCAACGCACCATCAGTTTATCACTAATGAACGATTTGGGGACCTCCTAAATGTAGACGATACAGCAAAGAGGAAATCTGGGTCAGAGGTCTGTTTTAGTTACCTCAGTCTGCTGCTTGACCCAAAGCAATAATTGCCTCTCACAATGTTGTGCTTTAGGCCGACATTAGCTCTTCAGAGAATGTTGTTTGTTGTTTTTTTTCCACCTTCCCCTTTCCCATTCTGGCTTCATTTAGATCTGCTTTGACTCTTATGCCTGGTAAATTAATTGATATCTCTATACCAAGCTGCATATATTAAAGCATGCCTGCTGAGAATTGCTGGTGCACACCTGTGATGCATGCCTTTAAATATCAGCTACTTAGTCAATCAAAGGCCTTCTACATCTTTTTCGTCATATTGCTACATTGTCTTCTTGTCTGTGCCTTATGCTTAGAAACTTCATGTCTTGATCCTGACCATGTGGCTGTCACATAGTTTTTTTAGAAGTACATAGTTTCTTCTCTTGAAATATGCTTAATGTCCTTTAGAAACAATCAGAAAAAAGTCTCAGCATGTTTCACTGCGTACAACCTGGTTGGATTGTCTGAAAGAGACAAAGGAGGAGGTACATATTTTTCCCATGAGCCCAAGGCACTTTTCCAGAGCGCTGGATGCTAGTCCAGGTGTTGTGGCCAAATGCCTTTCCTGCCTCACATGGATTGCTGCTGGGCTCCTTAGAGCACCTCTCTTTCCCCAGAGCTGCTGCACTGTGGTGTGGGTGAGGTGCTCACCATGTGGATGGAGTACACCTGTCTGCCATTTAGTTTCAAATGCTCTGGAGACTTATGAATGTGACTGCTTCTTATTTTATGCTCTGTTACCAAAATTACTTTAAAATTGTCTGAATATTTTGTGGCCATTAGAAAATCAGCCAAGTAAACCTTTAGAGCCTAGGCCTGCTGTCAGCATCCATTTTGGCTCTTTAGCCACTGAAGACTTTTTTTAGACATGTGCTTAATTTATTCATATTTCCTCTTCACCTTTGTCTCTTTCCTACCAAATGATACAGAGTACATGGGTCACATTGCAGTATTGAGCAGGGCCAGGCAATAATCAGTAAGGGCCACATCAAATAATATCCTACTGTTTTTCCCAGCTAGTAAATTTTGCTTTTCCATTCAAATATCAAGAGAAATTTTGTCCTGGAGCCCCAGTAACTGTAGTTACTGGAGCAGCTTTCATTCATCAGGGTTAGTCACATTTAAAAGTTGACTGTTGTTAAATCCATTTCCTGTAGAGCTCGTAATTACTGCTATACCAGAAGCTGGCACTTTGTGTCCTGGTGGGAGATGCCCATCCAGCACATACGGACTGTAATACCAGTTGCACGCAAGCTTGTAGCAGAATACCTGCATTCAATTTCCTCCCCATGCTAATGTTACCTATAGAAGAGTTTGGGTGATTTTCCTCAGGAGAGGGTTGAAAATCTAATTATTATTTTAATATATTGATTTTCTTTTTTGATCTCCAGATGAGACCTGCTAGAGCCAAGTTTGACTTTAAAGCACAGACACTAAAGTGAGTACAGCTTGTTACTCCTACTTGGAGTGTTCTTCCTCTGCTTTTTCCCTAGGATGCAGCATTTTTGAAGTGTCATGTAATTGGATTCATGTTTTGGGGTGTCCTTCCAGCAACTCAAAGCTAAATTATCCATAGTAAGGCAGGGAAAAGTAATATGAACCTTGCAGGTCATAGCATCTAAAGAACCTTTAGGAAAATGTCTTCTTTCTCAATCCCACATGATTTTTAGGACAACCTGCATTCTTTACTACAACAAGTGAGTGCTCTGCCCGGCGGGTGGGTGGAGCCACAGGAAAAGAACATCTTTTTCACTGTACAAAACATAGCCCAAGGGTAGAAGGGACTTTAACAGATACCTAGCTTTAAGAGTGTGGGCCCCTGACTCAGGATTTTCCCGATTCAGAACATGTAAATGTGCAGAGTGGTCACTGCTCTCCTGGCATTTGTGGATACATCAGCGGATGTTTCAGATGTCATTGTTGTACCTCCAAGCCCTGTTGTGGTCCTTTGCGTGAATCCCACAGCACTACTTGTTCTTTTTGGGAAAGACTGCTGTGAAGAGAAGGCCTGAAAAGCCTCTTTCTCTGCATGAGCCTGGAGAAGCTCTCATTTTAACATTGCTAGGGAGGGAAGAAAGAAGAACAGAATTCAGTGAAGGACCTGTTGGTTTTTGTCTCAAGTGCTAATGTCCTGAGAATATTTTTTATGTGTTCTATAGGTGATGATTTGTAATAATTTAAATAGGATCTCCCCAGCACCTATAATAAATCTGAGGCAGATTAGCTGTAGCTGTTGTGTCCCTTGAGTAGAATATACCAGGGTGCCAGACAAAAGTAAAGCAGAGCTTGTAAAAACTGTCTTAGAAAAGGCTGTGTTGTTTATTTTCCTCTGGGGACCCAAGTAGTAAGTTTATGAGCCTAGTACAAGCTGGCCACAGTTCTTCAAGCTGCAGACATTCATAATTTTTGCACTGAAGCCTGTCGATGGAAATTCCAATTTTGAGCCCAGTTGAGGTCAGTGATTGCACAATCACAGGCTGACCATCGGTGTAATCATTGCAGGATCGACATCGCCATGTGAGGACATTCAGCTAATCAGCAAACTAGCTCAGATTAAAATCATGTGTCTCTTTGGAAGGCACTTGTGACATGATTGTTTCAAAACAGAAATTGAGGGCTGCTCATCATATCCATACATGGAAAGCAGCCAGTGTCATATTTGGCTTGAGCTTGACCCCATTGCTTCTGGAGAGTATGTTGTTATTAGAGTCCTCACAGGCCAACTTTTTTGACAGGATGCCCAAAGAGCAAGAGAGGTCTTGCACGTCACAATATGAACAGAGTAATCCTCAACATTTAGCTTGCGCTTTGGGTGGAGCATGATGTGTATCAACATACTGATGCAGACCTTGGTACCTAGGGATTGCTGGACAGAAAAAGAGCACATCTGTTCTCCTCCAGTGAAGTTCTGATGGAGTGCTTGTGTTGTTAACAGGGAACTTCCTCTGCAAAAAGGAGATATTGTTTACATTTACAAGCAGATTGACCAGAACTGGTTCGAAGGTGAACACCATGGCAGAGTTGGCATCTTCCCACGATCATACATAGAGGTAGCTGCTTTCCTTGCAGGTGTTCTCTTTGTCCACTCCCTTTCTGCCAGAGACCAGTTTATGGGGTTCGTATATGAGACTTAGCTGATTCTGTTTGTTCATTCTAGCTCCTTCCACCAGCTGAGAAGGCTCAACCCAAAAAGCCATTACCATTGCAAGTATTGGAATATGGAGATGCTATTGCTAAGTTCAACTTCAATGGAGATACCCAGGTGGAAATGTCCTTCAGAAAGGTAGGACTTCTGTTGTGCTGATGAATTGAATCCAGACATGGTGATGTTTTTTAGCACTAGTAACTTGCAATTTTCAAATGAAAGCTCCAATAAGATGAACTCTGTATTCAGGAAGGATTCCTCTTCATCACCCATGTTTTTGATCCACAGTCATTATGTAGTGCATGGCAGTTATTGTTGCAGGTAGGCTAAATCAAGAAGTGCCAATTGCTTCCTTAGGTATAACTGAGAAAACACTTTGAGCACAAGCGCTGGAAACCTGGCTCTGCAAGGCAAATTAGACACTTGGTGACAGGTCTCTCCAGGTTGATTAGATTCAATGGAGGCACACACAGTTACGTGATAATGGTGATTTAGAAAAGAAGGAAACTGGATTCACCTTCCTCATACTACAAGCCAAATCACTGAGCAAGCCAGGTTCTGTGGTATTGAAGTGACTGGCTAGACCTGGCTGCAGAGTGAAGGTAGGGGAACAGGTTGTGTAATGGCTGTTCAGAACAAAGTCAGCTATATTTAGATTAAGTAGCAGAATTTCTCCATCTCAACCAGCTTTCTGTTTTGATGCTCAGATTAGATCTTCTCTGTCTTCTCTTTTAATTATATATGAAGGCGAGGCTTGCAGTGTATATTAAGGATCTGGAAGTCACTTTATTTGTCAGCAAAACAGGAGAGACCATAGGGAGACCTAGGTTAAACTGCAGACCTGTGCATACTTTCTGTACGCCTCATACCCCTGAGAGTCTCGTGGTCAGCCTTGAAACTGCTGGTTTCCATTTTTAACTGGCTTTAGCAAGTAGGGTCTTGAAAATGTGCACATAACTGAGTCTGCAGACAGACCAAGTCAGCACCAGAAGATCTGCAATTTTTTCCTTCTCTGAACTGGAAAACATAATTCCCACCTAGAGTTTAGGGTTAGGATAATTGGAAATAGGCTGAGAACCACCAATTATTTTAGGTCAGCTGAAGCAAGATTAAAAATGTAATCTGCTTTGGAATGATGAAACATGTTAAAATCAGAGCTACATTGCTATGCCTTCCCCAGGGTGAAAGGATCACGTTGATTCGACGAGTGGATGAGAACTGGTATGAAGGAAGAATCTCTGGCACCAGTCGCCAAGGCATCTTCCCCGTCACTTACGTGGAGGTGCTCAAACGGCCAGTGGTCAAGAATGCCATTGACTATCCTGACCCACCAGTGTCCCTCTCCCCCAGCCGCAGCATGACAGCTTCACCACAGGTATTGGGACTAGATGCAGACAGGTTCAGCACCTTACAAAACAGAGGGATATTGCCATTCTTGTGCAAGAAACAATAGCTGGAAAAAACCTTTATTTAAGACTAGAATTTTGTGCCATAAAAGCCATGTGCTCCCTGCAGTAAGCTGCAACTGCAGGAAAAAGTGATGTTTCATTTACCTGAAAGGTTAATGAACAGATCATTTGGGGATTTGGAGACTCAGCATTTTATCTCTGATGCGTAGCTTGAATCCAGGCCAGGTTGAAAGGGCTGCAGTTCACAGCCATGTGATTAAATTTCACTGCCAGAGATGGAATGAATTGGTGATCCAGCTTCTCCTGAGTATGTGTTTATACTTCACACACCTTTACTGTGATGAGGGGAATTTTATATTATGACTATTAGAAATGTGTCATAGACTGCTATAGTCTGTAAAGAGTCATTATGCTGATCCCAGTCAGCTTGAATTAAGCTGTATACTTGCCCCTGTATGATGTAACTCATAACCAAGGTTTTTTGAGACAGGGTCAGGAGAACAGCCTGTATTATTTGAAACTGCTGCTAAATGAACTCAGGTTTTGAGAGCAGGTCAGTCTCAGATCTTCCATGAATATTAGATTCACAATAAACCATACTGCAGTTCAAAGCAGAAATCAAAATGGCCCCAGGTAACCATATGGGAATCCCAGAATGTTTGCCATTGCAAACTTATCAAGGGAGATAGTCTCTAAATCCCTTTGTTTTGCTCCCATCCTGCAAAAACTCATGCCAGAAGAAGGTCAGCATACATGTCTGGGTCATGGCCGTGAGGTTCTGGTGCATCTCCTTCTCAATCATGAGACCAAAACAAGGCCAAGACTGCAAGAAACATAAGTGGAGAATTGGGATTGGGAGGAAGGGATATATGGTATAGAAAGGATGGGAAAAAAAATGTCATGACTCATGCCTGTTGTCTGTCTGGATCTTTCCTAAAAGGAGTGTTTTTAGTCTTAGTCACTGTGTAAAGAGGAAAAACTTGCTGCTTATTTGGGATTCTCAGTCAAAGTGGACCTCAGCTGAGCTTTTCTGTGAGCTTGGCCGACTTTCCATAGCTGTGGCCTATCTTCCACAAGCTCCTTGCAAGCTTCTCCCTTTGATGGAACGGATCATATCCACCTTTTTTTTTTTGTTTCCTTTGCTATTGTTTTGATTCCTCCCCTAATAAGTCAGTATTCCCCCTAGTTTTTTGCCTGACTTGGCTGAGGACTGAGAAACAGTCTGACCAGTGCTAATGTAGCTGTTTTCACTGATGCTGCTGGTGGTAAAAGCTAAGGGCAGGACTTGGTAGTGTGTTCTGCCCTCATAAACACAGGACCTATTTTAATCAGCTGAAGAGAAAATAGCCACAGCTGGCTTTTTTGATCCCTTTCTCCTGTGCAGCTTCTGCAATGCGTGTTTCCTGAGGAGCAGGCATTGCTCATGCTAGAGTTGGATAAAGTAAAACTTCATTGCAGCAGCAAATTCTGGCTGGATCCACAGTGTGAGTTGCTGGAGCCCCAGCTATTGCTGCCAGGTCGGTCAAATGCTGCATTCTGCCATCATGATGGTGGCTTCAACTGCTCCCTGAGGGACTTAGTGCTTATGGTATGAAGTCAGAGGTCTTCCACAAGGTGTTTTGTGTCTGGGATCCTGGCAAAGGCTGGAGAAGAGTATTAGCAGCACAGATACAGGCTGGACTCTGTGGTTGGAGTAGCTGTGGACAGCATGTTCTCCAACATGGCACACCATCCGTAGAAAACTTATGCATGTGGTCACAGATCTGCTTCTCTCCACACTTGCTATCTCTCCTTTTACTTTTGCTTGGGTTTATATTTCCTTTATTATTTTTTTGTTCACTTCTTTCTTTTTCTCTCCTGCTTTTGTCTCCTTCAAGTCTCCCAGCTCTGAGCTGCTCCATACTCCAACTCCTCCGCCTTTGCCTTTTGCGCGCCGCGCTTTGTCTCCAGAGGTGCAGGCGGTCACATCCGAGTGGATTGCTCTGACCGTGGGAGTGTCTCCCAGCACCACTCCTGCCATAACTCCTCCATTGCCTCCTCCGCCTGAAGCCTCCCTCTCTCACACTGACTATCTCTCGCCTTCTGCTGCAGCCAGCCCTTCCCCCACAGTCAGCCTCCACCATTCTCATCTCTCTGGCTCCTCGACTCCCAGGTCCATTAAATCCCCATTGCCCTCTTCCTCATCCAGACCTCAATCCTCTGCCCACAGTTTCTACCAGGCCACTCCACAAAGCGAAGAAAAGTTTGTTGACTCCCCTCCTCCCAGCGTGACCTACTCTAACTCCTCGCGCTGGGCAGTGGAGAGCCCCGAAAGCATCCTCGCAGAGCAGCGTGACACCACTGCCAGCCAAGCCTGGCTCCAAAAGACAGGAGAGGGCAGCAGCCACCCCGAGCAGAGTGCTCATGCTGTCCCCAAGATCTCTGTTGAGCGCTGCCTGAAACCATCCCAACTAGACATGCGTGCGAGCCCAGAAAGGAGACCTGTGGGTTCCTCTGAGGACAACCAGTTGTGTCAGGAGCTAATGGCTATTGTTCAGGGAGGTAAAACAGAGAAAAAAGACATAAGGAAAGGTGATCTGGGAAAGTTTCAAAGCGGGGAAAAGAAGGTACTCCTCCTGCATGTGTGTGTGCTGCTCTGAATCGCTGATTTTTATTTAACTGGTGGGTTGAGGTTTGTGCTGCTCTGCTGGCAAAGCAGAGCCAGTGGCTGCCACATGTCATTTTGATGATCCTAAGACATTCCTTCAGGGGTCACCAGTGGCATTCACTTGATAGCAGATCAAACAGCTTTAGAAGAGGGCTCAAGAGCAGTGTAGGGAAAATTATTTTAGAATAGATAACACAGGACTGACACAATCAGTCACATCTAATGAGGTGATTGTCCCAGACAGTGGCTATTACCAGATGTGTCAGATGAAAGCATCACACAGGCCCCACTGTGTAGAATACAGGCAATTTCTTGTTAATCAGAGATTTTACAGTGTGCAGTGAATCATCTTTGGTTATAGAATTTGTTTGTTTTTCTGAAAGCCAAGGACTGAAAAGCATTTTAAACATCAGCCTGGCTCCTAGAATCACAAAAGGTGTCCACTGTTGATTCTGGAGCCTGTGGTTTAGTGAACCTTAGTCTGGGATGTGCATGACTAAGGGAGTCTTGATTGTTATCTATGTATTGAGAGGAAGTTATTACCTTTGCGTTTCTAAAATTATGTGAAAGGCTCTAGCTACAAATGAGAATTAGAGCTCGTGATGCTTTCCCCCAAGAGTTTTTAGTTATATGTAGCTGTATGTTACAGTTAAGAGGAAACACAGAGGGAACTCTCCAGTATCTTCTACAACATATCTTCTGCCCTCAGTCTTTGTGTGGGATATATGCCTTACCTTGCAGCTCTCCGTTGCCTTGGAGCCCATTGTGGAGTACAGCCAGCCCAATCACATTACAGCACCCCAATGCATGGAAGTTTGGAGAATTTGAAATCATAGAATTATAAATACTGTCTTGATGCACTGCAATAGCCTCCATGACACACCCCATCTAGGCAACATTAAATAATGAGAAACCAGGGTTTCCAAGATGACATGTTTCACACTGGGAAAACTTAGGACAAATAATTTGATTTCTGCTTGAATCATAACCAGAAGTCTACTGGGAGCTGTGTAAAGACTGTACTGTTTACCGTCTAGATATATTTTTAATACCATTTTTTAGGCTTAACCTGCATGTTTAAAACAGAGTGAGGTGGTCAGCTCAGACAAACCAGCTGGAAACTGTACTTGTCCTTGCATGGAGTTACTGTTGCTGTGTGTGCTTCAAATTTACTGGATCGTAGATGCTCTTATCACTAGCAGTAATGGTGATAAGAGAGTGTGTGCCAAGCTGACCAATTTTTCTTTTCTTCAAAAGACTGCAGACTCAAAAGTATTCTCTTCATCTGCTCCTCTCTCTTCCTCTACCCTCTCTTCCTCTACTGTCACAACACAGCCACCTCCCAGACTTACACGCAGAGTCAATAAGCCACAGGTAATCATCTTTGCTGATTACTCTTCCATTACTGAGAGTTGTTTCCATGCCATGCCATTGTTTTGTCATATGCTTATTTAGCCATTCATTGATTACACAGGTGAGATAATTTTCCTCTAATTTAGAATTTTTATTTTAAAAAAAAAATTACTTCCAGGCTGTGCAGAAGGGCAGGTATGGGCAAAATCTTCAGCTGCTGCAAATCTACATAGATCAAGTCTAGGTTTCTCCTTGTTTATACCAGCTGAGGATCTGTTTATCAGTTCCTCCAAAAGATTAACTCAGGGTTTGCTCAGTTGTGACCTTGAGCTCCTACAGTTTGATTGCATTATAAGGCAGTGTCAGTGGTCTTCTTAGTAGGAATGGTGTAGCACAAGAAGATTTGGTTCAGTTATTGTTTAACCACCTGAGATAAGGATTCAGGGTTTGAGCATCTCCGAGCTGGGGATAAGGCATACACTAACTGGTATCCACAATGCCAGGGGCCTGCTCTGGTCTTCTCAGGTAGGATTCAGAGGTTCTAAGCTCTATTGCTGAGAGCTACAAAGAGGGAACCCAGTAGGGTCTGTGCAGCATAGCTCAGCCTCAGCACTGTGTCTGGGGTGCCCAGGGTGTGGGAATGAGCAATGCTTACAGCTGCTGGTGCCTCATCGCTTCAAGGTAGCTTCCACAAGATGGCAATATTTGAAACAGTAAGTTCATAATTAGCAAAAACTGGACTGAATTTGTAGTGATGGGTATTGGGGAAGCAATCTTTGGCTTGATCAGTGAACCACGCAAGTTGCTCATGCAGGGTGAATGTGAGAGGTAGTTACCAATGTTACTTTCTTGATTAGATTAAGAGAGAGAGACAGCTTAAACCCAAAAATTTTCCTGTTACTTTTCCTCATTTTCTTCTACTTGGCAGCTTGCACAACTTTTTACTGAATAACCACCTCCTGCTTCCCTTTCACTTTCAATATCTGTGTCCAATAGAATATATATTCCGCTTCATGTTAAAAATCCAAAGAAGTTTCCTGTGTAGGCCTTTCTCCTGAGCTCTGACCTGCTTGGTCCTGCTGGTGCTTGCACTGGATATATGTGATCCAAAAGAGCAGGAGCAAAGAGCCACGTTTAGGCAAAGATGTTTCTCTGCAGTGATGATTAGCACACAGTTCTATTTTGGGTGTTCCACCTGGTTGTAATAAGACCCTGTGGCCTTTCTTTGGCATCAAAGTCAAGTCAATATTTATATTTTATATGCCTTGACAATCGGAGCATATTGTCAGTGTCAAGTTAAAACTGTGTGACATTAGCAGTAGTCTCGACCTCCTTTCCAGCTCTGGGTCTAGAGTTGTTTAAGGGAGCAGGAGTGGTATTTATCTGTGCAAATGACTTCTCATTATCTTTGTGACCCATACAGAGGCTGATGGTTTCTGCAGAACTTCAGGTAATACCCTGGAGCCTTTTCAAAAATCTGTACCTCTCAACTGATTTTAATCAAATGAGAAAAGCACTTAGCAGACATGGAAATGAGACATTACATTTGGGTTTTCCTTCCATTAGTGTCTATCCCTGGTGTTTGAGGTACTTTATGATTTTGAATTTTAGTTTTCTTTCTCATTATAGAGAACCTCTCCAGATATGGAATTCTGACCCAGGGTTATTTGCCCTTTGGTATAGGACTGGTGTAAGGACTGTGTTCTTGCCTGTTCCATCAAGTAAAAATATAAATTGCATTGGCTCTTTAAAGTGTTCTGAGGTTCCCTTTTGTTTATTTTCACCGTCCAAACTAAAAAGAAAAAAGAATTACCTCACAGCATGTGAAGATATTTCAAGTATAACTTACAGATAACTTGTTTCAATATTCTAGTAAAGTATGTTATTAAGGAGTAATGTAATCTATCAAACTAATTTATTTCAGGGAACCTGCAGGAATTTTCCAGTCTAATTCCTGTTCTACTCTGAGATCCTATTAGCACAGTGTGACCGTCAGCAGTGGTGCCAGCAAGTGTGTGGGCAGTGCAGTGGCTTTGGCCCTGGGGCTGGACTGCAGCTGTGGGGTGGGGAAGGCAGGATTGGCTGTACAAGGGTCCCTGTATCCCCAACAGGAGGGATGTTGGTGGGGACCCATCTGCTCCTTGCACTTGTACAAAACCAGTCTGGCAGAGTTCACATGCTTTTGGCTGGTAGAGAGGAGAGCGTATGAGGTGGATGTTCAGACCCCATGTTCTCCAGCACGGACCAACTACCCTTAGCATGTTCCTTGCTTTGCACCATGTTCAAGGTAAACTTTTACCCCCTCCAGTGGTTTTCTGTTGCTCCACAGATTCAGCACGGCAATGTTTCTGCCGAGTGCTTGCTGTCCAAGGCAGAGCTGCCCAGCCTGCAGCAGGCATTGGTACCTGCTTCCCAAGGGAAATGCATTTTTCTGCTGTAGACACAGCCTTCAACTTCCGATCCAGGGTCCAGGGAGTCTTTCCACTGACTATTTCCACTTCAGGTCAGGCTGCCTCCCTCTGCAGCCTTTTCAGTGTCCTTTGTGAGAGCTCTTCAGCCAGATTTCCATTCGCTTTCACCAGAACTGGGCTTGGTGTGTGCAGGGTTTTTCCTTTTGTTTCGCCTGGGCTGGGGAGGCCTCCATGCTCTTGGTTCTTCATTCACATGTGGGAGCGTCACTGCTGATGAGTGCCCTCCTCTGAGGGAACACCAGTTTGTCTGTCTGTCTTGTGTGTCTATTAGTCTGTTCTGTTTAGCTTTGTCTCTGCTCATGTAGCTCTTTAACTCCCACCTGAAATGGATGGAAGACACATAAACAGGAGCTGCAATGGATAGATGCACTGATGACACTGAACTTCACTAGGAGCAGGGAGAGCACTGTTCAGCAGTCCCAGCATCTTTCTTCCTAACGTTTAAAACATGCCTTAGGACTTTTCTGGGCTCTTAATGTAGAACCTTTTTCTTGTAATTTTACGAACTTGTGATGCTCTTTAGATCCATTCCCAGGGTCCATATGAGGTGGAAACACTGGCCAGCTTTACTTTAGGACTGACTGCACTGCGTATTTGTATACACAGTCTGTACACATGGAGACATAGAGACTTAAGCACTTGCTTAAGTTTATTCACTTAGTCTTAACAAAGCACGTAGTGTGGCTGAGCAGGTAGAAGTTGAGATGTCCTCATGTGTTGTGAACACTTGCTCACTTCTAGGGCCTTTAGCTTACCTTCAGCAGTAACAGGGCTGGCTCAGTGTTTTGGGGGAAGTCTTCTATACTTTGGAGCTTTGCCAAACACTTCACAATTCCTCAGCCACCTCTGGCACAAGGGAACCACCCCTGTAGGTAGTACATGGACTGTCTAAACCCCTGTTTGAAGAGCATTTGGACCTATAACAGTTTTTTTTTTCCCTTTAATCTCTTCCTTCCCTGAAAGAATAATGTAGTGTTTGGTTGGTTGATTTAAAAAAAAAAAAAAATTAAAAAGCCACATAGATCACGCTATCAGGGTCACTTGTTTACGTCAGTGGGGTGGTACATTTACAGCCTAAAACTGTGGGATTTGATCTGGTCAGTTTTTCATCCTGTTTAGCTAATACTGCACAGTTTTTGACTGTGGTGTGTTTCACCACCTCACTGCAGGGCTCTGCTGTAGCCCTAGGGGTCAGTGCTGTGGTAGGAGCTGCCAGGATCTCTAGAGCAGAGGCCAGAAGGGATCCACTTAGTCATGTGTCTTGTCAGGAACTGGAAGCTATAGGAGGCAGGGGACTGCTTGGCCTTTGCCCCTGTCCAGCTGCCTCATGGAAGTCCCTGTGAGGATCCTGCCAGGAAAGGGAATGTGACCAGGGTTCTGATGCTACACCTCCTGGTAATACACATACAAGCCTGCACTGTGGAACATTCTGAGGCAGTGTCAATTTTTTAGCTTTCAAATAACTAATTTAATTCATAGTTATTAATGCTTTTAGGAGGAAAAGCTGCTCAGGGAGGTCACAAGTAATCAATGGGAAATGGACCATGTGGTCTTAGGAGCTCATGGAGCACTTTCAGTAGTCAATTTATTGGTATGGAACAGAGAAGCACTTTCTTGAATTTAAAAAAAAAAACAAAAACCAAAAACGTTCTTACAGCTGCCTCAGCCTGGAAATTGATTTTTCCAGCTACTTAACCACCTGAGTTAGCTCTGGTCTCATCAGATTTGATGCAATATATCCAGTTGGTCTGCACAATATTAACTTTAAATTTGTTATTTTTTAATTTACCTTTCAGGGCTGATGATAGATAGGCAGGAGGGACTTCCAGAAATCCTGTGAGGATTTCAGGCTCCACAGTAAATGCTTTGAATGCAAATTCCACTGCAATTAGTACATTGAACTTACATTTAAATTTCTTTCTATAGAAATACACATAGTAACAGAGCATTGTTTCATAGGGCAGTGACCCCCGATTCCAGCATCAGACAGTAGAGCTGACTACAAAGGAGTTGCTGTGTGGCTGGGTTGGCCTAGAGGGGGTCACAGTCCTTGAGAAAATAGATGGTTTGCTTTAATACAGTGATGGGCACAGCTCCAGGGGTTCAAGACGTGGTTCAGTGGAGCTTTGAGCTGAATGAGCTCATCACCCTGCACTTCTCCAAAGTCTTTGAGCATGCTTGTGCTGAAGGTGTCACAGACCTCTCTACTCTGCTTCTGCTCTGTCTCAGTGTGCCATAAGTAAGCAAGCTTTTTACTGGAGGGCACTGCTGAGCTGAACAAAGAGGAGGACAGAAAGCTTAAACTTGAGACCTTTGAAATTTAGTTTGAAAATTGTGTTGAATGATCACAGAGCACGGCCATGCTCTGTATCTCATCTAATCCCCTTTGCTGGGCAGCCCTGCAGGCAGTACACCAGCTCAGACATTCCATTTGCTCACAGCACGCACCTTGCTTTCAGTAGATGTTTGAATATGTCAAAATGTGCAAAACCAGGCTGTGGATACCTGTGTGGCTTTTTCAGTGATCTTCCCCTTCCCCATAAAACCTCCAGCCTCAAACACTGATTTCCCGTTATGTGCCCTGGGACACAGTCCCTGTGAAGAGTTGTGACTGGGGACTGAGGCAGGGCAGAGTCCAGCAGCTTCACTGGTGGTGGTGTTTGGAGCTGGGTTTTCTAGCCAGGGCCTCCTCTGACCTGAAGCTCTGCCTTGTTGTGGGAATTAATAGAACATTTCGGATCCTTGCTTGGTACAGGGTAGAGTGATTTTGTTGGGGCTACCCAGCATTGTGCCTTTGGAGGACCTGAACTGTTGGTTTTTTTTAAAAAAGAAAGCAAGTTGCTTTTCTCTTCTGTGTCAAAGTCATTGAGGATTTTTCTAAAAACAGCAGCAGATGCCTTCCAGCATGCTTTTGGCCTTTCAATTTTGATGCTCTCAAGTACGTGTTCCTGTCTGTGTTCCTTTTCCCCTACAGGAATGCAGTATGATACTGTTGTACCATTTCTAGCTGTAGCAGTGCCCATAACCTTCCACTCTGATTCCCTGCCCTAAGCTTCTGTTTTGCTGTCACCTTTCCCTTGCAGCATTCTGTGTGCTGCAGTGCTGTTGTGTTACTGTAGCCTCAATGTCTCTTGTGTAAATGAAGGATCTTGCTGTCCAAAAAGTATGGTGTTGGGGTGGGGAGGGGAAGAGTTGTTCATTTTCTTTTGTTGTCTGCACTCCATTTACATTTTTTTAATTCTGACCAATATAACATCTGCTAAAATGTCTTCCTTATCATTTGCTTGGTGATCACACAGCCTTCCCACCATTCATTGAGAGCTGGACCAGATCTCACAGAGTCTGAAAAGAGCTATGTGGTAAGGCCCCTGTTTAACTCAGATGTGTAGTCCTAGACACTCTTCACCCAGACAGTAACACCTCAGTACAAATAAAATAGCCAGCACTATTTTTAGTTGCAAAGTAGGTACATATTTATCTCTTCGCATATGTTGTTTGTTTGCAACAGAAGGGAATTTAACAATTAGAAAAACTGTCACAGCCAATGAGAAGTTGGGCTAATTGGGCTGCCAGAGCCTGGGTATAAGTTAAATGAAGCCAAATGCATGAATGGAGCAGCCCAACCTCACCTTGCATTCTTGAACTGACTTCATAGCGTTTGGAATGGTGCCACTGCGTAACTAATTGCAACCTCTTATGCTGCTGCTTTTAAAAATATATGTAAATGTATTTGTTACAAATCTTCAAACTAAATGCCAAATTCTTCTGTATCTTGCCTGTTTTTCCATGCTTACACCTGGATCCCTTCTGCACTCCACTACCTGGATATTTACCTGGATCTACAACTCTTTTTTTGGTTTTGTTTTTTTTACTGGACTTACATGCTGCAACTGGAATGTCCCATCTCTTCTTATCTATATTTTCCCCTCCCTTCCCCCTGTTGACTGTCCTTTGGGTGTTCTTGGATGTCAATGCTGCCTACCACACAGGACGCTGTTTGCAATGAAATCATAAACATTGCAGAAAAGTCTGTTCATTACTGCAGTACTATTTCTCAGCCTCTTGACTCTCGCCACAAGGTGACCTCTAATGACCATAAATCATCTCTCATCATTTCTCAGCAACCTCAAGCACAGCAGCAAGGAGCCAGCCCTGAGCGAAGTCAAACACCAAGAGACATGTAAGTCTTTTTGGTTTCCATCTCTAGCAGGGGCCTTTTTTCTGACTGGTGGTGAAGATAGGGAGGTATGAGACCTCTCAATGTTTCAGAAGGTAAATTAGAATTATGTGAAAATGTCGGCTTTGCTTTAAAGAACAAGAGTAGCCACATATCATCAATGAGCTTCAGACTGTACCCTTTCTGTCTGTATAGCACCTGAAACAATGACCTCATGATCCAGGACTGGATCTCCCTTACAGAGACTGTCTTGGTGTCTTTGTATCTTGAAGCTGGCAACAAGTTAATATCCACTGGCTATACCTGATCATATGACATGGATCAATGTGTTCAGCCCTGTTCTTAGGTTCTCACAGTACAGTGAGAGCCCCAGCACCGATGCCACTCAGTGCGTTGCTGACCAGTTCCACAGGTGAATTGGTAGCTGAGAGACCAAGGCTGAGATTTTCAAAGCTGTTCAGTGGAGCTGCCACTAAGCTTGGTGGGGCTTTACACTGATGGTTTTGAGAACAGCAGCCTGCACTGTGTGCTGGGGACTGATGCTCACAGCAGTTGGCTTGTGAAAGGAGCCTTTGCTTTCTCTTTATGCAGAACAGGAAGTCTCACATCAGCTCTGTTTTCATGCTCCATAGGCAGGGGACCCAAGCCTCCCCAAATTTGCCCAAAGATTTTTTCCACTTCGTAAGGATCCTTTCTAATGAATACAGAGTGCCTGTGGTACAAGTGACATCTCAGGGCAGGATTCAGCATTGGGTTTTGTTTCCACCATACCTCCTCAGCCATGATTTATCCAGCAACCTTAGTGCAGTAGAGTAAGCAGTATCTTAAGTCCTTTGCTCTGCCATGTGGTCAGTTATGGCTCTGCCTATGTGCCTGGGCAAGGGAACAGCTGTCTCATTTAGCCCAGGAATGAGTGTATCCAGGTTTTGGCTTGCACTCAGTAGGGTGTCTGCAATTGTATGCTCTCTAGGTGCTACGTTAGGAAGACTCTGGTTGTTTGTGCAGACAGCTACATGGCAGAAAGGGAGCAGAAGTTCTCCATATATCCCACCCAGTGTAGGCACAACATTTTTCACTACCATGACCTTCTGACAATAGTGAGTTCAATGCAGTTGGCTTCCACCTCTCAAAAGGAAAACAGAGGTCCAGACTGCATTGGACAATATGTAATAGGGATTAGGGGAAGGGAAACATCTCCTCCTGAAGGGATGTCAAAGAAATCCAATAGCTAACATGTAGTATCTTTCTGGTTTTTAGAGTTAGCTACCAAGCCCTGTACAGCTACACTCCTCAGAATGATGATGAGCTGGAACTGAGGGATGGTGACATTGTCGATGTCATGGAGAAATGTGATGACGGCTGGTTTGTGGGTGAGTGTGACGCTTGCCTGTCAGCAGGGCTTTTTGGGATGAGCAGTTTTGCAAAGTGTCTGGAAGTTGCCTTCATTTGTGGGGTCAAAATGGTGAAAAAATTTACTCAGATTTTTCCAAAATTTCCCACCTTTTCTCACCAAGAACATTAAAATTAGGCTGCAGGGTGATGGAGCTTTGTTTTCCTTGCTAGGTCTGTAGTACTTCCTTTTTTATCTTCTTAGTATCTCCATTCCTCTCTTTGTCCTGATCCTTCTTGCTCACACAGGTGGCAGAGCAACAGAAGGAACCAAGAAAAACTAGATTTCTGTAGCATTTCCAAAGCTGAGGGAGCCATGACTAGTTACAGAAAGTGGCAAGAAGGGGATGAAGGCAACACATGGATAGGAGTTGCAGTCCCTGAAAATCCAGCATCAAGTACATGTTTAGCAAAATCCTTTACCTTCAAGGAGCGCAAGTCTGGACAGTGTTCTCCATCTCAACATTTCAAATCTAGGCTTGCTATCTCTTCTTAAGGGAGATCAGCTCATTTACACTGAGAGGAGTTTGACTTCCAACCTACAGGCCCAGGAGCTTTCACCAGCACCTTATTAATTGTTAAAGGGGAAGACCAAAAATGATTAGTAGCAGAATTAGTTGTGATCTGGTCTGTACCAAAAGGCTCTTTGATTAGGGCTCCTATTTAATACTAGAAATCAATGCCTGCAGGTCAAAGAGGTTGCCACCTGTACCTTTTTAAACCCTGGAGCTTTCCTCGCATGTCTCCATCTTACTTTGTCTTCCTTGTGTTTTATTTTGCAACAGGTACATCCAGGAGAACAAGGCAATTTGGCACCTTCCCAGGCAACTACGTGAAGCTTCTGTACTTGTAAAATAACAGTGATCCCACCATGACAATGATGGGAATCCTTTCCAGATGGTGTTTTTAAACAGTGAAGAAACAGACAATTTATGAATGTAATAGACAAGAGATGAGAAGTGTTAGGAGGATGTGGTTATGTGGTACACTATTGAGTTGAATGTGTAGCCCTGCTTCCATGGAGTCAGGGTGTGATTTGTTTGCTGAAGAAGAGACAGTTTCTAGTTTACAGTGCTGCCTTTGTGTATTCCTCTCCCTTCCCCAGCAAGAGTTTTGATGATAATCTTGATTTGTACGGAGTACTTAACCTCTGAGAAGGCTTCAGGGAAGCACATGGTATAGGTTTTGTTTGTGTGTTGAGATAGGATGGTGCTTTGGGGCAGCCCCACAGCTGCTCACGTTCGTTGGCACAGTTCAGGAGGCCAGGCCTGCCACCCAGTTTCTGCCCTGCTGAAGACTCACTTTGCTCTGCCTTCCAGTTCCATAGAAAACCCCTCCTTCATGTCATGCATCTTAAGACCCAGCAGAGGCAGAGGACAGCTGATACAATTAAACTGCAGAGCTCTGTGTGGAAAAGGAGTTTGGGACTGGTGGTTTAATCTAGAGAGGCCAGCCAAAGCATAATGCAAATGCACAAAAATCCCAAACCCTTTAATAACATATTACCGATCTCTGCAGGGTTTTTTCTTTTGTGCAGGGTGTGTGTGTGTGAGTGTATTGTGTGCATCAAAATGAACTGAGTCCTGTTTTTTTAAAGAGAAATCAGCCTAGCTTTGACATTTATCTGCACAAAGAATAGAACCAATAAACAGAACATCCGTGAGGGCAAATCCTGTTTATGAGTCCTACGGCTGTTCACTTTCTCTGCTCCTCCTGCCCTGTTGCTGGCCCTAAAGGATCACACACCTTTTGCAGTATATGCTTTGGGAGGAAGACTTTACTTCTTTCCCAGCATTAAATCTTAAAGGCTCTGATAAATCTGAGCAATGTTTCACTGAGGGTACCTTTTTTTTCATTTTGGTTACAGTGTTGATGGTAGGTCTCAAATAAATACATGCATTTTGGCTGCCTCTTAGTCATACAAAAAAGTCTAATCAATTTGGAAAGCTGTTCCCAGCAGTTATTACCAGTTACATAGATTTGTATTTCCTTGAGGGAAAAAAAAAACCCATGGCTTGGCTGAATGTTTGCCTGTAAATCCACTATGAATACTCTTTTGATAGACTTTTTGTTATTAAGAAAAAGCATAAACAAAACCGGTTCTATCAGACTCTGCTTCCTACAATTACCGTACAAATAGCAAAGGGTTAGATTGCTATTTTGTCATAAGCCGTATTTAATAATATAAAATGCCTATTTTTATGCTGATGCTTTTATACAGATTTATTAAGAGTAAACTACAACTAACTGTTAGCACGACTTGCAATGTTTTGATAAACTAGCCATGCTCCTGGGTTTGAAATCAAGTAGGCTTGTCTTCCGTCTCGGTCAGCGGAAGAGAAGACTCTGTGTCTCAGAAGTTTGACTGTAAATATGTATATTTAACTTTGTACAGACAATGTACTTACCTTGTATAGAGAAGTAATTTAAACACATTGAGTGAAGGAAGGGAAAAAGAGGCAGTTGTGAAAGGCTGGGATTTTTTTCCACTTTTATTTAAGTGATGGAATTCCATGTATGTTCACATAAAGAGTTTTAGCACAAAATATTCATTATGAAAGGGTTTCAGATATGACACAAAGCACCACTGTTTATTTTCTGCAGGAGATATCTTGAATCCTGCAACTTATTTATGGGTTTGTTGTTCTGCTTTGGGTTTGCCCTCCAGTTATTTGCAACAATGTTTAGGCCTGTTGCTAAGATTGGATAACACCAAATAAATCTATCCAGCAAAGTAACATGTTGATATTGATTGTATATAACATACTCATTTAAAGGTTAATTTTCTGTTCTTGCTCTTGCCAGTTTAAGTTAAACACAAACACACAAACACACACACACACAACACACGTATCCACACAAACCGCAACTTATTTTGTGTTGATTTTTGTTTCTTATTGCAGTGGATTACTATTTGACAATTAATAAATGGAATTATTGAATTACTATTGTGTTCCTTGTACAAATTATTAAATAAAATCTACTCTGGTTGTTCCTGTAGCAATGCACTTTTGTACTAGTGCCCTGCTGCGGCTGTCTTTGTATCCATACTGACCTCTGGGTGTCTGCCATGGGCTTCCCCCCTGTCCTGCACCTGAGGTTCCTGCTTGTGATTTGGCTTGAGCTCACCAGTTTTCCTTCCTGAGCTGTAGGCTGGCTGTGACTTTTGCTTAAAGAAACCAAGGTGTAGAAGCAGAGGAAAAGCTGGTTTACACACAGATCTCACCGTAACATGGTGTCAGGGTACAGCTGCTGTGGCATGCACACAGACCTGGGAGGTCAGGAGTACACCCCAGTCCTTACAAAGGGTCTTTGTGACCTCAGATGAGAAGACCACCCAGGTTAAGTCAGACAAGAAACTCCAAATGCCAACCTGTGTAGGAAGGGATGTCAGTTGATGTTGGGCTTACATGTGCATTTTTAACCCTGACTTGGGTCACAAGCTTCCTGGTAGCTGCACACTGACAGGGCAGGCATGGCTACAGCATTAACTCATGGGGTTTGTGCAAGGTCTGTGGTGATCATGTCATGTCTCCCGGCCCTGCAGCAATACACCTAGCTGGGACTTTTTGGGTGTGCCTTGTGCAAGGAAACAGTCCCTGAAGGAGTAGTGTGAGGGAAGTGCTGAGCTGCCTGGGTGGGCTCACTGGGGCCCAGTACCGTACAAGTACCCAAAACATGCATCCTGCACCTCCACACGTTTGGCTTCTGCATGATGCCTGTGCAGAACTGTGCTCACCCTGAAGACTGGTATTTCACAAGGAGTTTTAACTTCTTAGAGACCTCCATCTCAGACTAAGCCAAAACTGGACAGCAGATTCAAAGCCTGTGCTGATGTGACTGGATGGCCAGGCAGATAGATAAACATCATGATTGCACTCAATGATTTTAGGAAGTCAAACTATAAACAAGCCAATCCTAAAACCAAACTAGCAGGACAGCAAAAGCCTCAAGCTATTTTACATGATTTTAGAAAGCACACAGACACAAGCCCTTTTTTGTTTCACAGGTCACTTTATATAAAAGCCAAAGGGCAGCCTGATCATGGCTTTGCTGCAATGACAGGCACTGCTTGCCTTTGCTCTACAGCAACCTGGAAAGGGAGGGGAGAAACTCATCTGTATCTGCTGAACATTGGTATTTACTGATGTCACTCTCTAACCTAATCGAAGGTAAGGAAGCTGGAGGTGCTAGTGACTGCAGAAGCTGGGCAAGCAGAGAGGAGATGACCCAGTGGTGCGCAACAGCCCTCTGGAAATCCCACACATCCTGGGGCAAAGGAGCTCTCGGTGTCACTTTCTTCACTGCCACGAGATGTGTGATGATGTGGTGGAAGAACTACTTCTCCCTGCTAGAGATGAGATTAATAGTCTGGATGCATGGACCCTGGAAAGAAATAGCCTGTGAAAAGACAAACTAATGCAGGAAAAAGGGTGCAGCCATGAAGGGGAATTGCAGAAGTAAGGGTGTGCCTTGTGATGGGATCATTTGTGGCTGTGTCTTGTAGGACCAGTACCTGGGTGACCTGCATCATCCTTATTTGCTGCCTGCTCCATACTCCCCAGCTGTGGCTGAATCCCAGCTTCAGCTGCAGCTAGCTGATGTTCTGCTTATGGGTGAGCTGTTTTCTTTAACTAAATAAGCAGCAATGCTTGCACTCCAGTTGTAAATGCCAGTGCCATTGTTGTGACCAACCTCTCCCCTTTGTCCACCATCAGATTACTGAGGGCTTAACATGCAACTGGAACAGCTATTTTTCCTGAATCACAGCTAAGAAGGTTGGCTGAAAAACCCGTATAGAAGAATTCCTTTTGTTGGTGGTACCGTGCTTAAGGGGCTAGAGATAAACAAAACGCTAGCTAAATCAGTGAACCTGGGCTAAATTAGCAGAAAGGTAATACCCTTCCCAGGCTCCACCCTCACTCATCAGATCCTGGCGAGGAAAATGCAGGCAGGACCGCTTATTTCCATCGCCCCCATTAGGTTTCAGAGTTAACAGTGCTCCAGGCTGGAGAGTATTTGCCGGGGAGATGCCGCACCGGGGCACTCCTGCGTGCGGCTGCCTGCCGGAGGCTTGTGCTGCCTGCCAGGAGGGAGCGGGTGAGGGGACGCCGCGATTCCCGACGCCGCCAGCCGCCCTCCCTCGGGGGGGTCTGACCCCCAAGCGCGGCGGAGCGGCTCCCTGCCCAGGAAGGCGGCGGGGAGCGGGCGCTGCTGCACCCGGGGCGGGCCGGGAGCCGGGGCGGGGCCGGGGGCGGGCCGTGCCGGACCGGTGCGGGCGTNGGGCGGCGGCGGGCGGCGCTGGGGGCGGCCGGGGTCGACTGGGGCTGGCAGGTGGCACAACGGCAAAGCCGGGGCGGGGGGTGGGGTTGTCTTTTTCTCCCCGCTGTTTTTTAGTTTGTTTGGGTTTTTTATGTTTATGGAGAAATCAGTGGTGGCCCACGCAGCCCGTTCACCTGTAGCAGACCAGGGTCTTTGCTTCCCCCATAACCTCCCTCCTCAGCCTCTCCATAGGGACCCTGCAGGCAGCAGGAATCCCCTCAACCCCTGGTTCGGGTTTGGCAGCCCACCCTGCGGCAACCCGTCTCACCGAGGTGGGTTGAATGTTGGCCTGCCTTTGCTTGCCATGTATAGTTAAGAGCCTTTGTTTACAGAAGCCATGTTAAGGTGTATTTATTGCCTCTGGCCGTCTCTGTTTGAAGTCCTTCTTGTCCCCCCTTAAAAAGAAATAAGTTAGGAAATGACAAAAATTTTGAATGGAAACAGTTTTAGCGTTGTACATGGATTTTCCCTCCTCTGCTGCAGCCTTTGCCTGTGAGGCGCCGGTGCTCACTGCCTCGCTGTCCCGTCCACGTCCCCACCTGGCCCCCAGGTGCTCGGCCGGGCCGGGAGCTGGGCCCTGCCCCGCCGCGCCCTGCAGGCCCCAGAGCCGGGGCTCGTGTGTGGGGCCTGGGCCCCAAACTCTGTCCCTCGGGCCTTTGCCTGGGGTGCACTGCACGGAGCCTTGTCGGCGCTGGCTGCAGGCCTCTCCCAAGGGAGGAGGGATGAAAGAATTGCACCTCTTTCCAGCAATCCCTCTGCAAAACAGAGGCACCCAGCGAGTTGCTGGCAGCCTTGGGCTCTGGCGTCTGCCACCATTGCAGTTTTGAAGTGCCTGCATATCCCAGGTGAGGAAGGGCTGTGGGAAGTGGAATATACCAGAACTTGAACTTACGTGAACTGCCCTTAAAGAAGACCATGATGATCAGACTTGTGAATTTTTATAAATGCCTCCTGCCCCGGGATCTCCTGCCGTGGAGTCCCACTGCCTGAAGGAGCCCGGGTGCCACGGGGGAAGCTGCAGGAAGGGCAGAGCTCACAAGAGCTGTTAAACCCACAGAGTTCCGTGTAATCTCTTTCGATTACAGTTATAATGCCTCATTTTTCTAAAAGATTTTTGGGACATGATAGCAGCTTTACTGTAAGGGAAGTGATATTTACTTCATTGTTATGGTAATTATTGCCACTTCCTTCCAGCAAAAGACTCTCAGGCAGAAGGGTGTCTAAAGCCCTACCTCGCTACTCTTACCTCTTGGTCGCCTTTGTCAATGCTTATAGGCACATACCAAGGGACATAGATCAGCAAAGCGGCAAAAATAACCACCTCATGAGAAATTGTGACCCTGGAGACTAAAATGTGATAAAATAGCCTCTCTGATGGTGGTGACGTAAATGCTGACAATTAGCAGCTCTTATCAGGGCTTTCTCTTGTGGCCCCTCTGACATTTTTAATTTCCCCTTCCAGACTTCAAGTCATTAATCTTTCCTGTGGTTTGCTCGTAAGGCTTCTGGATTTGTCTCCTGGGCTCAGGAGTGAAGTTCTTGGCAAGTCTTCCCTCTACCATGTAAAAAAAGATCTGATCCAGTTTTAACCTGTTTTTAAAGAGTCTGATCCTCCTTGTGTGATGACTTTAGAGGGCTGTAACTTCGATATTCTTGCTTATTTCATTTGGTACCTGTGTTTTTACCAGAGACCTTTCTGGGCATGGAGCCCTCCTTCCCTCACAGGATGGGATGAGCTCTGGCTGTAGGACTGACATCTGCCAGGGGTTGTGAGGGCCTTGGTCCCACTGTGGTATGAGATAGGGGGGCTACCTGAGGGCAGTGAGAGGGTGGGAAGGCTGTAACCTGTGATGGGAGCATGGGAGGTTGCAGCACTCCCTCCTCAGCACTTGTGTGCTGACTTTGTTCTGCAAGCAGGTAGGTGGGTGGGTGCACAGATGTGCTCATGAGGAGTGCTGTTAGTGGGGGAGCACAGGGCTGGACTGCCTGCCCTGGGCATGGGGGAGCAGCATCATCCTGACACTGAGAGCATTGCAATTCGGGTGTGCTGTGTATGGGATAAGTGCTCTCCCATGTAGCTGGTGGAACCTGTCTCAGTGATGCACTGATGGGGTCACCATGTCGCTCCATGTGCTGGCATGGTGGGATGCCAGGAGAGACCTCCATCCACTCATGGACCTGAACTGGGTATCTTGCAGCTCTCTTTGAACCAGGTGCCTATGTTCAGCCTGTATTGCCTGCTAGCAGCTCAGGTTTGGCTTCTGGCACCATCCTCCTCATGGTGTTGAACTTTAGAGATTATCTTGGTGTTTATGGCCCTCATCACCATTGTACCTCAGCCCGTTGCTAGTGGCTTTTGGCTTCTCAAGCTCCCCTGTCAGCTAGGGAGCAGCAGTACTTGAATGTAGTCATGTTGGTGGGAGGCAGCACTGTTGGAGTTGTTCTCTGGACAAAGTCATTGAAGCTTGGTGTTGCAGTCCTGGGTCCAAGAAGGATGAGGAGCAGTGGTGCCAGGAGCATGGGAGCCACCAGAGCAGCCTGGCCGAGGGCTTCTGGCTGACAGTGGCTGCGTGCTACCAATGTCTGGTTGTACCTTAGAGGAGCAGCAGATGAAAGATTGTGGCATTTCCACAGCTGCTCTTACCTTGTCTTTTGTCACTGCCCTACCTCACTTTCCATTTGAATTATATGTTCAGGCTCAAATACATCACGAGCATCTTGTGAGAACACTTCTGGTTTCTTGGTTGTGTTGGACAAGTCTTCCTGGTGAGAGCTGAGTATGGGGATTTCACAAATGCTGCTCATTAGACTTTCTGGTGGAGTTTCCCATCTCTTTAGGACAGATGCTTCACAGATGTTTCTGGCTTACATTTCTTTTTAAAACTGTAGGGTTCTTGTGGACACTTTATTGCAGTTTTTTTTCAGAAAAAAACCCCAAACTTGTGTTGATTAGTCTAATGAACCCTGGGCCAAAGCCTGCTGGATTGCCCTACGGGAGTAGGAAGGGCCCCTGTCTTTACTGCTCTTTGGGTGATATTCTGCAGTGAGTCAGTGGGGTAGAATTTGAGAGAAGTTCTTTCTGAGGTGTGAATGGACACAGTACATACAGGATAATATTTTCTGTAGAGCTGACCTGTGCACAGGGTAGTTCCCAGTTAAATCCCATTGAGGCTGGGGGAGCTGATGGAGGAAGCAAGCAGCACATTGTACAAGGAGATGCTGATGAAGTGGAGCTGCCTGAAAAGCAGTGCAGTTGACAGACCCCATCCCCCTCCATTCCTCAGGTAACATGAGCTGTAGCCTGTTTGGTTGCATTCGATTTTGATAAACATTGAGGCTTTTTGTTTCCAGTCAAATACATGGAACTGTCTGATAAACCTTGTTGTTGAGATGATTTTTGTGGTAGTGATCTTGATCATCTGACCCAAACTATGGACAGACCAGAGCTTTGCTCTGTTTTGTCATGTCAAAAACCTCCCAGCCCCATTAAGGAGGGGTGTCTCTCTGAGTCTGTAAAACTGGACATTTTCTTATAAAACCAAATTTCCAATTAAAAAATTGGTTTCGAGACAGACCAGTTATGCGAATATATTAAGAAGATGAAATCCCAACATGATGCTTGTTGCTGATTTCAACTACTGTAACATGAAGTCATCCCTGCTTAGTCTGGTATATTATCTATTAATGGTATTTTAAAAATTCAGAATTCATATAAAATACAGAATTGGATCATAGTTGGGTGTTTGAGTGTGTTGGTTTTCTTTTTAAGCATGGCCCTCTGAACCAGCTTTATGAACGGATTTACTGCTTGATTTCGCAGTAAAACTGGACTTGATAGTCTGAAATCAAGCATGGGACTGAATCCTGTGGTGTGAAAAGAAATAAGGTTTAGCTTTGGTACTGGCTGATGTCCTTACCCTGTCAGCCAGTCACCCTTGTAGGAAGCAGCTGAGCAAAGGCATCCCGGAGCCAGTGGTGAGGGAGAGCCCTGCTGGTAGGGGACACCCTGCAAATGGGCATCTCTTGATGGGATGAGTGGAGATTGTCCTCCCTCTGGCGTGTGCCAGGGCTCAGCCGAGTGGCACAAGTGACGGCCCGGGGAGCTGGGCTCCAGCCTCTTCCCCAGGTGGAAAGAGACTCTGGCTGCAGGTTATTTTTCTGAGAGGTGAGGAGAGCTGGGGCTTTTCGGGCAGCCCTCTGCTCCCAGGGTGGAACTAGAATGCCTTCCCTCTGCCAAAGGAAACATGGGGTGTGGTGGATGTGATAGGGTTGGGCTGGCTTCCCTTCTCAGCCTGGAGAGCCTTGGCTGGTCCCCACTGTGCACACCTATGACTGCAGTTCCTCTGCTGCATGGTCCAGCTCTTGTGCCCGTGACTGCAAATCCCAGCATTGTGCTTGAGTCTCGTTCTGAGGCTGTCTGGGCAGAGGGAGGCAGCTGGGGAAAGCTGCTGGGCTTTATAGGAAGGTGAAGGTGGCTTTATGTTTCCTGCTCGGGTGTTTACCTGGCTGCGGATGGGGTGGGGGCTGCAGCAGCACCAGCCCTGCTGTGCCATGCCAGGCAGAGCTGCTCCAGAACAGCACAGCTGATAAGGGCCTGTGGAACACTGGTCACTAGTGTCACCTGCCAAGAGCTTCTGGCTCTGCAGAAGTGGCTGGGGTGGTGCTCAGAGGACAGCAGATTGCTTGTGCCTTTGCTTGGAGGGAGTCCTGTCTGCTCTGTCAGAGCGCACCGGGTGTGAAGAGCAGAGCTTGTACCCCTACAGACTTTGAAGTCAACATCAATCCTGGCCGTTTCCTGAGCAGCTGCTGGAAAAGCCTCTGCTTCAAAGATACAAATGGCTGCTGAGAAGAGGAAAAGACTTTTCTGATCTCCCTGACTGCCAGGGTTTGGATGAGAAGAAATCATCCTTAATTGTAGCAAGGGCTAAGCAGCAGAATTTTCTCAGGGTAAAGGCAGAGCACTTTGGGGCACAGGACAGGTTTGGTCTTTTCCAGTCTGGTTTCCTGAGTCTGGGGGGCACTTTTGCCTTGAAAATAACTTTTACAATTATTGGGATACCAATCAAATGCCTTCTACGAGAGCTAAGTGCAGGAGCAGCACTCTAATCTTTCCTAGGAGCCAGGGTTGTATTCTTTTCAGTTCACATGTTCAGACTAATTAGTCATTGGTTATGCAGCAGCTTGATGTCACCCAAACTTTGGAGTTCCCTTTTCTCTGTACCTCTTCTTTGTGACCAGTATAATCTCTTTTGATGATGTCTGACCCACCTTGTTCTGGACAAGTTCCCCAAAGAACCTAAAGAGAGAAGTCAACATTTGGAGTGAATGTACCAGCCTCAGCATTATGTGAAAGCTTCAAGCCCTAGAAGTTTTTGTGACAAAAGTAAATGTTGGACTTTTTGGGAGGAAGAAAATTCTTTTTGTTCTCTGATCTGCATGTTCCCAGATGTCAAGTTGTGTATGGCTTTAGCCTCCTTGGTACCTTCCACCTTCAAAAATCACTTTGTCCATCAAGAAATGTGTTTGGTATGTAAAATGAGGTGGATTTGAAGGGTGCAGCATCAAAATAACAGGAGGAAATGATTTTTTTTTTTCCCAGTATAAACAGAGAAATTATAGGAGCCCTTAACTGCATAAATAATTGATGTTGTTCTGGACTACAGTATCTTAGATGGTTGCTGATTACTGCGTGTGTTGATTTATTTAGAGGATGAAATAAAGCATCAGGAAAGACTCAGCTGTTTTTGAGGTCTTGTAAAAAATATCTTTTTTGTTTGTTTTAATGTGGGGCATGTTGCAAAAGAAGCTGTGAGGCTGAGTAACTCCTCGACCACCATTTGAGCATCTGTCTGAGCAAATCCTCTCACCTATGTCTTGTTATATCATCTGAGGTCAGCCCTCTCTGTGCAGCATCTGATGCCTTCCCCTGTCTGTGTTAACAAAGCTTCTCTGGCATGAAGGCAGGCAGGCAGGAGGGTGAGGGCTGGGCTGCCAGAGGAGCTTGTGCAGTGGAAGCCCAGACCCTGCTGGGGTGGGCTGATGCTCAGGGTTTTCACCAGGGGGCCAGAGGTATGACCCCCGTCTCCTTCTTGCCTCCGGTGATGGTGTGATCTGGGCCAGCACAGAGCAGCCGGTGAGATTGGGGCTGCAGCCTTGTCAGACTGTAATGGTGCAGAGAACGGGAGCAGCATTGAAGGGAGCTCTCCTGGAGCCAGTTTTGAGGAATCGCCATATCATTCCCGCTCCCCTAAAGGGAAGGGGTGGGGAACGTGCTTGTCTGAATTTTCTCACAGCCTCTGATCTCTGCTGACCCAGCTGCATGCTTTTGCTGGGAGAAACTTTGACTGCTTAGCATAATACTCCAGCGCTGAGGACATTACTCATGGTAAAAGAGCAGGGTGTGTGGGTGGGGAGGATTAAACTGAATGTCAGAGATGTCTGGTTGTCACTGGTGGCCTTGGAAGTATGTTGCTTCATGTCTGTCCTTTCTAGCAACAATCCAGCTGGGTTTTTCTCTCAAACACACATAGGTGCAGTTTCTCTGGATCTTTTTCTTGGCTGATGTTAATTTTCTCGTTTCTTATCTCTTCATCACTTCTTGCAATGTGTGTTTAGGTGTGGAGTGATGGGTGATGCCGGAGGCTGTAGGGTCTGTGAGAAACTGTGAAGAGCTGACAGAGTGAGCACATAGGGTGCGGGAAAGGATGAGGGGAGAATGCCAGAAAAAATTGAATGAATTTTAGACCCGCCCAGCTATCTTGACTCACATGGAGCTGAGTTATGCTGCTTTTCATAAAAATTCTTCCCGCCCTTCCTCCCTCTCATTTGCTGTGGGCAGCAACTTCCCTCAATATACCCAATGCTGCCTCTTGTATCCTCGCCTGCAGAGGGGAAAAAAGGCACCATGTATCCCTGTCCAGGGACTGCAAAGCTTGTTAGGTAGCATGTATGGAGGGAATTGCATCAAACGTAAAATGTGACTGTGTTTGGCAAGCTCTGGGACAAACAAAAGTTTTATAAAGAGGTCCTGGGAGCTGAATAAGCAGCCAAATATTTTTCCCACTGTTAAAGTGTCTTCTATTGTAAATGCACTTGCCCAAAGACTATCTGAAGACTTGATATTTCATAGTGCTTTGTTTGCTGCCTGGCCACCAGTGCAAGGAAACAATAGCAAGCAAACTGCCTGGGAGATGGTCAGCTGAGCTTTGCAAAGTCCTGGTGGTGTGGGCAAGGTAGAGCCCAAAGTGTGTGTGCGAGGGGGCACATGTGCAGAAAGCTTCACTTTGTAGTATAAGAAAGTAAGGTAGTTTTTTCTTCTATCCAAACCAGTCCTGAATCTGTGGGACCTCTTTTAAAAAAAGGGGTCCAAGCCTTTAACTGGTCTAAACTGTTAGCTGCTACATTGAGTTTTGCATGAATAAAGGGTGTATAATCAAACCCATGGATTGTGGGGATTATTTGTTTCTTCCATATGCTGGCGCTTGTGTCTGAGTTGGTATCAAGGACATAGTTTGATGTGTCTGGTTGTAAGTATCTAGATTGTTTCTGTGGTAGCCCAGATTTCGTACACAAAACACCAGCCAAACAGAGCATCACCATAAGCACACTCTGGGACCTATTTTGGACACAGTATGAGTCAGTGCTGCTCTGCCTGTCTCAGCATTGTCTGTTCAACAGCAAAATGGCCTAATGGCAGTGTTACCCAGTTGCCTGGGAGCAATCACCTCAAGGGAGGGCATGGCTCATTTCCAAAGGAAGCCCTTGGACATGATGTTACAAGGTGTGCAGAGCTTTATTCACCCAACCATGGTGTCTCTGGAACTGGGAGGTTCCTGGTGCCTTGTGTGTCTGCCCATGTCGCCATCTGCTCAGCCCCAGTGGAGGAAGCCCAAGCCAGTCAGGGAGCTCTTTTGAAGGACACAAGAGCATATACCTTTGCACAGGCTGTGACTTGTGCAAGGTTATGTTGGCCGGTTTTGTTCCTTGCAGTGTCTTTCAGCCTTTCTCGCCTTTCTGTGCAGAAGTGCAGCTCTATCTGCTCAATACTGTGTCACCCACCTGTACAAGGTGTGCAAGACACTGCCTACTGTCCCCTTGGCTCCTGCTGGTCTCTGCTCCATGCTCAGTCAGGAGGGAAGGGAGGCAAAGCTGGGGCAAAGATTTAGATCATCTGAGAGCAGGCGCAAAACAGTTTCAGGTGCAAAATTTACTGGACGCCTGCTAGCCTGAAGCTTTTGTTCATTTTTGGAGTCCTTTTGTGTAAGCTGGCTGGTAGCTGCCACTGCTCTGAGCACCTCTGCCTGCTTTCCCCCCAGCCACATGCCTGCCCCTGCAGCTTCCCATGGACCAGGCAGGGATGTGACAAAAATAAAAGCAGGAAAATGTCTTCCCAGTGGCAGCTCTGTGCTCCTCAGTTAGTAACAGAAACGCCTTTTGCTTGACAACACTGAGATAAGCCCAGACGTTACTGGGAGGAGGGAAGGGAACATTATTAGTAGCTATAAATCATCCTAAAAGGATGGGGGATGGGTTCCCTCCGCACCTTCCCTTGTGCAGACATGTTTGCTGTGAACAGTCCTGGCAGGCAGTATGAGCTGGATGTTGCAGGCAGCAGTTCGTGGAAGGTTGCATTTCAGGGCAAGTTATTTCCAGACCTGAAGCAGCTGGATTTTAAGACATGTTTACGTTTGGCAGATACGCTTCTGGTTTTTATTATTGTACATCCTTGTAGCTTGTCCTTAGGGGAGAGGTTTATGTGGTACCTGAGGGGATGTAATAGCCCTTGTGCTACTGGTGGCTCTTATCTAATGGAGAAGAGCACTCACATTTCAAATTCTTCTGAAGTGGGCACAGAAGGGAACTGACGCAATCAGCACTGGCAATGCACTGAGATGTCACTGTGAATGCCAGTTGCTCTTCCTGGTGGCTCTTGGGGGTTCTTCAGGAGGCTTCAGTGGCTTAGCTGTTCCTGGTGGTACAGGATCATTTCTACCAGCCTATCACGTATTGTGTAATTATCAGTCCTGAAATGCAAGCTCTATGGCTGAGTCTCCAGCAGTGTTCCAGTGCTGGCGTTAATCCACTGTTGTTCTTGACCCTTTGGCAGCTTGTTTGATTGAAAATGAATCATGGTAACAGTGTACTGAGCTTGGTGTTCCTTACAGGGGTGAGTAATGTGCCTCTCTCCCTCCTTTGGTAGCAGAGGAAATAAAGGCCCCAAGAAACCAAGTGACTCAGTTAAGGTCCAGAGGCCAGGAGAGGACCCACACTGTGTTTCCTGCAGGCTCCTTTTGTTGAAATGATATCCTTAGGGATATGTCTTATGGTTTTTATAATGACAGCTCCCAAATCTGGTGGGACTATAGGCAGCTTTCAGTGCTCAGGATTTCCTTGGAGCCACAAACTGTTCCTGTGTACTGATTTTGGCTGGGGTAGAATTGTTCACAGTGGCTGGTAAGTGGATGTATTTTGGATTTGTGCTGAGCACAGGGTTGGTAATATAGAGATGTTTTTGTTATCGCTAAGCAGGCCTTACACAGAGCCAAGGCCTTTTCTGCTTTTTGCACTGCCACGCTGGTGATGAGTCTGAGGGTGCATGGAAGGTTGGGAGGAGACACAGCCAGGACAGCTGACCCCAAGTGACCAAAGGGATATTCCAGACCACATGACATCATGCTGAGTATATAAAGAGGGGAAAAAAGGAGGAAGGGGAGATGTTTGGAGTGACACTGTTTACCTTCCCAAGTAACCATTATGCATAATGGGGCCCTGCTCTCCTGGAGATGGCTGAACACCTGCCTGCCCATGGGAAGCAGTGATGCTTCTTCTCCTTGTGTTGCTTTGCTTGTGTGTGCGGCTTTTGCTTTCCCTATTCAACTGTCTGTATCTCAACCCAGGAGTTTTTTCTCTTCAACTCTCCCAGTTCTCTCCCTGGTCCTGCAGGTGGGGGAGTGAGTGAGCAGCAGCATGGGACTTGGCTGCTGCCTGGGGTTGAACCACGACACCCTGTCACAAGGTTTACAGGAGGTACTCTCAAAGCAGTGAATCCAGTGGAGTGGCTGCAGATTGCACTCAGTGACCTCAGTAGGTCACCAGTCAGCTGCAGGCTGCAGCTTGGCAAGTGATGATCTTCACATTTAAATCAGATTTTCTGTATCCATCTGGTGCTTTGTCTGGTGTTTTCATCAGCACTTCCTCTCTCAGTTCAGAGACTGCTTGCAGCATTCAAGGTGGTGTGCAGGTAGACATGCACTATTGGTTAACCCATCTGAAGCTCTCTGGATTAATGTTGAGCACCTTGGTCAGCTTGGACATCTGTGATCCACATCTGTGTCCTTCCTTTTTCCATGAAATACTTTCCTAGTAGAGAGATGAAAAAAGAAAAACATCTTGTGATCTTTCTTCTGGATGGGGAAAATAGCCCACTACAGCTGTGAGGAGATGTGCTGAACAGCCTTAGTTTTGGCCCAGGGAAAGCAGTGATTGCTGCTAATGTGTGACACCCCTAGAAGGGGAGTGTTTCCCCCGGGGGCAATGATTTGCCAACCAAACCCTAGTTAGGAGGGATCTCTAAATCTTGTGAAAGGTACTTATGTCTGAAAGCTCTGCTGGGTTTGCTCAGCTGCTTTCCAGCATGCTGAAACCTAGCATGAATGTGTAGAATGAATACCAGTTGCAATGGACTCATAAATGAGGTATGTCTCAGCTGCAAGACATGTTTTAATCTGTACTCATGTCTGGGAGCAGTCCACCCTTCTCATTTCCTCTGCCTATTAAAAAATGGACAAAAGCCCGTAGAAATCATTACACACCTTTCACAAACTCATTAAAACTGCACAAAATCTTATGTAGTGTTTGCAAAGCCACAAACATGACATTATTCACCCTCTGCCCAGGCAATAATTTTGGCCCAAAGAGGTCTCAGTTGTTAAGAGAACACCTCTTTAAAAGAAGTAGGGCAAAATGAACAAGCCATTTAGTTGATTTCTTTGAAAATGCCAAGTTTTAGCTGGGACCTTTTTCATGAGGAGTGTCGTACTGACAGCATTGCTGCATAGCGTCTTCTGTCTGGGATCACATGGAGAGGAAAGGGAGATGCAGTATGGCAGAAAGTATCAAGGTGAGCTGTGGTCAAGTGACAGGGTTGGTGCTTCTACTTTTTCAGACACTATTGACAGCTTGTGGTTTAAAGATGAAGTTTCTGATGCCTTTTTCCCTTCTAATCTGCTTGTTAGATCATGCACTGCTTTGGGATTGATCTTGCTGAAGTCAATAAATGTGTGTTGCACCTGTTCCTGGGCAAAACCAGATTATTACAACTAAAGAAGCAATCCAAAATCTTGAGCCCAAACCCTTCCATCAAGGAAGGAAACAAATGAGATTGTGATGCAGGCAAAGGTGTTTATGATTGGCATTGATTGTATTGCAATGACTCTGATACTCTTTTCTGTCACCTCTGTTCTCAGAGACTTGGACTTCTGTCTGTCCTCAGCACCTTCTGTTTCAGAGAGCACTTCTCTGTCCAGGAAGGAACAGAGTTGCTTTCTGTATGATCTTGCCCTCTAGCATGAGAATTGTCTTGAGCGAGAATACTATTTTTGTTATTTACCTGTTGTCCTCTCTTCAGATTTCTATCTGTGGGTGCCAAAACAAAATCCCCTATCTAAAAGACCTAGGTAGATTTCTGCTGAGAATTTACTTTCATTTATTTTAACTTCTTTGCTTCCAGGTACCAGTCAGAAAAAACCACAACTTCTCCAACTGTTTTTCAAACGTTGCTATGGAAATTTCCTTCCTGGAAAGTCCATTCACTCTTTATGTTTTGTTTTCTCTTAGGTGACTCCAGGCAGCAAAGCTGCAATAGCCAATTTGTGTATAGGAGACCAGATCATAGCCATTGATGGGGTGAACACAGATAACATGACGCACCTTGAGGCACAAAACAAAATCAAGGCTTGCACAGATGAACTCACTCTGACAGTCAGCAGGTACGTAGCCAAGCAGCACTGGGGCTGGAGAGAGGGAGGGTTGCAGGGTGGGCAGTAGCTGTGTTTTGGTTTGACAGTAGACCTCTCTGGCTGGTTTAATTTGACCTCTCAGTGCTGTCTGGCAGGTGTTGGCTGGCAAGAGGGAACTGCATTTCATCCTTTAATCCTAATGCTGCTTGCATTTGCTGCACTTTGACCTTATGAAAACAACTTTCCAAGTGAGGAATTGGCTGATAATTTATGGCAGAGTCTGTCAGCTTATTCTGTGGCTCCTGACAGCAAGAAACCAAAGATGGTCTCATGGAAACTTCACTCATAGCAGAGGAGGTGCAACCAGAGATGACTTTCCTTTCTGTTGCACTCATTTAGCAGTTAAAATATAGGCTTATGTGTTGTTCCAAGTGATTAATTGCCTTGTTTCTGCCATGCACAGACTCAGAAATGTTGTGCATTTTGAAACCTCTTGATCAAACAGCAGTGTCAGTCTTAAACAGTGATGACCTAGGGTGCAACAAAGTTCCTCTTAGGCATCAGTCTCTCCAAATCCTGAAAAACTAAAGGAAGGTGGCAGGTGAGCCACAATTTCTGTCACTAGTGTAGAGCACCGGCTGGCTTCAGCCTTCCCATCATCTTGAACTGCAGAGCAATGGACAACTTCATTCCTTTCCCCAGCCTCGCTTTGTTCTTGGGCCGTCTTTGTACAGAGAGGAAATGGAGATGGGGAGGCAGGACTCGGCTTTGCATTGACCTGTTGCTACGTAAAAGAACTGGAGCCTGATTTTTTTGAGGGTGCTGGGGATTATCCTTCCTTTTGGTGTGAATTGCAGCTGCAGGTACTGGCACTTTTCAAAGTCAAATGGTAGATGCAGTGTGGCATTTCTAGTTGCTCTGGAGCAAGTTTTTCCTGTGCCTGCTTTCCCTCAGAGTGATCATCCATCAACTTCAGGGCAGATGCAGGGGAAGTGCTTTCAAAAGGAGTGCAAAAGCATGCCTTAAATGACACAGTGGTTCAGTTGTTCAGGGCTTTTCTGATAAACAGAAATCTTTACCATAGCTTAGACAATGCCAGGAGTTCAGAAGGCATTTCCCAGTTCAGGAAGAATCGATGGGTCTTGGCCAAAAAAAGCCTGATGGTTCATTAAGGGAATTCACAGATGGAAGAATGGAGCACAGTGCAGGCAGTGTGAATGGGCAGTGAGCATTGCAGCAGCCTGTTAACCCCAGAATTTCTCATACTGGCCTGGAACTTAGCAGCGTGTAATCTTCCTGCAAAGGAGTGTTCCTTTTCCTCTCCAAAATCCAGCTGCTTGACTTGGCAAACCAGTGCCATGTGGTTCTGGCTGGGAAGGAGGAAGGGAGGCAAGGGCTCTTTCAGCCTGCAGGCAGGTTCACTCTTACAGATCATTGAGTCTGTAAAATGTGTTTGCTAATGTTAATTACAAAGTCGTTAAGTTTATAGCTACCCTGTGCACATTTCATTGGCCTTGGGTGTGGAAGCTGCCCAGGGAGAGATTTCTAGCTGGATCTACAGCTGTGTAAAACTGTGCAGGGCCCTTGAGTTTACACAGCCCAACTCCTTCAAGACCCCCTTTCAATGAGGTAGCTTGAGTGTGTGTTGGACGCTTCTGCTGCTGTTCTGATCACTGAGTTCTGCTGACAGAAGGCCAAGAAGAGTGTCAAAACTGCAAGGAAATGAAAGCAGTGATCTGACTTCTTTCCAGTTTAGGATTTGACATAACTACTCATTGCTCTGTGTAAAATCTGTGTACATCATGTTGTCTTTCCTGGTTGTACTCTGTTGAGAATATTTTATCCCTAATGCCCAGTGTCTCCTTCTAGGCCCCCATGACTGTATTGGTCTAAATGCAGCTGGACTCAGTGGTCGGAAGTGCTACATAGTCTTTATTGCTGAGGCGGGAGCACTTCTTTACTTTGCAATCTAAGGCCTTAAAATGAAAGGTCCTAAGAGGATGCCTAGAGAGGTGACAAAGACCTGGAGCCATGCTTCATCTTCCGCCTCAACTTAAGGCAGAGGAAATGGGTGAGGAAAGCAGACTATGGGGTGCTGGTGAGCCCTCCTCTGTGAAGAAGGGAAGGGCTTTGCCATGGAGGTGGAGAGCTTGGAAGGCTCTTGGGGAAAATGAGTGCCACCTGGCCAAAGGTATGGCTTGGGCTTCCTGAGCCTTCGTGGGCACAACTCTGACACTAAGGCCTGACCATACAGTTGGTGAGGAAGGCTCACAATACGTTCAGGTCAGAGCTGGAAGATGTTTCTCTGTCAAAGTAGCTCTGTAAGTAGTTAGCTGAGTATGAAAAGGAATATATCTCAGGTGCACTTCAACACCACCAAACCTTGGGTCTGGTCTCCACGCTGTGCAGTTGTAGCTTGTTAGCTGAATTGGTTGTACCAAGGAGCTGTGCTGGCACAGATCATTGCTCTGACAGAGCAGCACCTCTGTAGGTTGGAACATCACAAACTGATGTGAGGATGTCCCAGCTGTGCTAGGTTTTCTGGAGTGAGAAGTCTTCCAGTCCTTTTCTACTCACCATTGGAGAGATGCCTTGTGAAAGCAGAAGTCCTTAATGATTTTTAAATTCCTAGCTGATGAACTTTTAGTGATTACTCATTTAAATGATTACCCATGCTAAATATTCTCTGACCTGCATTCAGTGTGGCAGTGAGGTTGTGCCAGGTGGGATTTCATGTACAGGTCTGAGTGCACACCAGGTGTTTCAGTTTCACCGAAAGATCAACACCATTGTGACAGTGTAGGCTTCATTTGTGACTGTGCTGTAAATATGATGAGTGTATGTGGTTTGAAGAGCCCAGTGGGTGAATTAGTGCAAGACAAATCTTTAAAGCATAATATATACGATGGAGGTATCTCTACTGCAGAAAGCTTTTAAGCTGTAAATAGCTGGAGGCTAGGAGAGTGTTTCAGAGGAGTATTATGCTTGTCTTTTTCGTGTGCTCTTCTGTGAACTAAAACACTCTTTATACATGTGTGTTCTTCAAATAGGCAACTGTCTTCTCTTTTAATGATAGCCAAGCAGTTAAGATGTCTTCATGTTTGGCTTAGTAATGATTATTTAAGAGAAGTGTAAATATAGAGAATTGAAAGGACTTAAACGCTTCTGGTAAAGGAAATGCTGTTTGCACTGTATGCTTGATTGTGTATATCAACAGCATTCCAATGTTTCCTGTTTCGCTATTTTTCTTAGCGATGGTAACAGTACAAAAATATTTGAGATCAGATTGTAGGCAGGAAATCTAGTCTAACACAAGTCACCATTAAAAACGTATCAACATTGTAGCTGAAGAAAACATGCCTGGTCTGCTTTTTCACCCAAGAGGGAAAATCTCTTAATTTCCTAGGGTTTAAAACCCAGCCACAAATTGCTTTCTCTGAGTACTCTTTTCTAAGTGGCGCTGCCAGGTCCTTTGCTGTTCGACTTGTGAACAGAGTTTGGAAGGTCTGTCTTCTGCCTCAAAAGTGGGTGTTCAACAGTGTTGCCATCTATAATGAATTCCCACTTGACTCACTGTGTCAAGCAGCTCCCGCTCTTTTCTGAGCCTCTGTTTGTTTATTCATTTTGCTTTTTGTTTCAAGAGAAATGTAGTTTCCAAGATACCAAAGTAAAGGTTCCATTATTGTCTTCAGCAGTATAAAATGAAGCTCAAGAGGAGTGCTTCAGTCAAGTCAAGCCTACTTGGTTGCTGAACTGAGAAATTCACGGGGAGATTTTTGTGTCTCTCCATAGGAAAAATGAAGTTTTGAATCTTTGAGAAGAGCTACTCTTCTTTTCCCTGGTGTTTTGGTTTTGTTTTTTTTCAAATTCGGGTATGAACATCACTGCACTGACATTTTAGGGTTGAGGAAAGCCTTGCCTGGGGCTGCTCTCCATGAATGGGGGTAAGCAGCAAGATTTATCCAACAGATTGGAGAAAGTTATCAACTTTCTTTGGAAATTTAGTGTATTTTGAGTAAGATGCTTCCTCTGACAAAGAACGTTCAAAGAAAAAAAGGTACAGGAGGAACAAATACTCCTACCACAAAATTCACGTGATAGTCAAAAGATCCAGGCATCACCCATGTCAGTGGAAGTGCTCATGACGAATTTGACACACAGTTCTGTTGTAGCTGCAGATGTACAAAAGCAGACAAATGTTCATTGCAGCACAGGTGAAAATTACTTCTAAAACAAATGCCTCTTTGCCTGTGGCTATAGTCACCAGATGGGTGGTGGAACTGTGCAGCCCTCAGCAACTCAGAGGTAAAGTGTATATTTATATAGGTGTTTTTTCAGCAAAGAAAGTGTTCCTATAGTGAGTCTGTCCTTCCCTTTATGTCTGGAGGCAGTTTGGGGGTGGTAGAGGGGAATATCTGTGAGAAGGGGTTGCAAACATGTAATCTCTTGTTCTGCTCCTACTGTCATTTTCCTCAAATTTCAAGCTGCTTTTCTGCCGTTCTGCTGCCAGCTTATAACACATTAATTCACCTTCTTTGTTTGCAAAATAGTCTTTCAATTTGCTGAAAGTGCTGTCAAGGAGTGAAGCTATGTATTTGTTTTTTGAAAAGTGCTGGGATCAGGGAAGTCAGATCTGCTACCAGGACCTGTTAAATGGATTGTCAGAAAGGATCATGTGTAGATACTTATGAAGAAGAAGAGAGCACATGTGTGATGTCCTCTACGTTTTATGTGGTAGGTTTGGTTGCACTCTTGCTCGCTCCATGTGTTCCCGGGTCTGAGCTGTGGGGAATAGTTGCACAAAGCCACAATAGGCTTGGATTTCTGTTCTAGGAAGTTGGTGAAATCCTTTGACTCATGTAGGTTTGCTTTTTTGCTTTCCTGCCAAGAAGAGTTTTCCAGTTCCGTCATCTTACTAATAATTCCTTTGGCCCTGGGAAAAGCCAGCTGCTCAGTGTGCAGCTATATAAGGCCATGCAGATTGCCTGGCCCTCTGTGGCCTCTCCCAACCTCTCCATGGCTGGTGTGGTGCTTCCAGCCCTCGTGGGTTCATGCCAGCACCCTTTGTTAACAATTGACACATTCAAAGTAATTTTGGCAAAGATTGGTATTTGTTGTGATTTTACAGCCTCTTTGGCGAGGCAATAACAGTTAACTGTGCAGCTGGCTAGTGCAAGAACAGTGCCAGTCTGAGCAGTCAGATGTGCCTTAGCCTTTGTGGCTGTCACAAACCTGCTCCAGATAAACTTCTGTTGCTTCGTCTGTGTAACTGGAGTTGCATTTTTGATTTTCATGGTTGCATAAAGAGACACCTGAAGTGCAAGAGGGCCGTGCATGGAGAAATGCATTTGGGGCCTCCTGTCTCCAGGAAGTTGTGACTGTCATTGCTGTTTGAATTGACAAGAGGCTGTATGCAGCCTGACTACAGTTTTGCTTACCAAACTGAATATGTCCACTAATGAATGGCTGTTAAAAGTGACTACTCATGTTTAAAGCTAAGGGCCTGTATTTAACAGCTGTTGTAGCTAAAAGGCTGATTAAAAGGTACCTTCCTGGTAGCCTGAGAGCTCTTGTAGTTAGTTTCTAAACATTACTAAAATGCCTGTCTAAAACTCTGGTGAGAGGATTGCGAAAGATAAATTCTTTAGGTCTTTCCTCATTTTTTAGCTAAAAAACTTCTGTGCTGCACAAGAAACTTTTCAGTCCTTTGGGGTTTATTTGCTGCTTTGGTATCTTAGTTGTGTCCATCCCAGTGTTTGAAATTAGAAAGTAGATGTGCCTTTCTTCTTTATGGAAATTACACTGTTCTTGGCACAAAGAATTAGACCCTCATTTTCCAGCTCTGAATTTTTCCGTGAAGCTGTGGATTCCCTTGAATCAGTGCTTTTGCATGCAAAGCACTGATAGCAAAATCCAGGCTCTTGTAATGTTTATATTACATCATGTTCAAGCCAAGCTGCTTGAGAAGTGTTGTTTCGTAAATACCTCTCCAGATTCCTGCCTTGACTTGCATGCAGTTTCCTTCTTTCTTTTCCTACCAGTACCTCTGCATCCAAACTAGCATCAGAGAAATTTCTTTCTAACATTGGGTCTTGGTTTCTGCCTGGAAGAAACAGGAGATGCGTGGCTCATTCCCTGGCCCTGTCTTGGTTACTCTCTATCCTATAGTAAGGAGACAGCATGGAAATGTAAGCTGCAAACATGATGAAGTTTGTATATACATGTGCGTGCAATTCACTTGCCTGACCCTCATTCTCAGGCTTGTTTGTGTCATGTTTTTTGTCTCCTGCACAGTTTGAGTGTTGTTCTCTGATGGAGTCTAATTTGAAAGAATATGCATTAGAAACCATATTATAAAATAAATATTCATCAGTTTATAATGAATCTCTGAGATCTGATAAGGATGCCAAAGCCTCTGGCTTTCACCAGACAGGATGGGATTCCCCAGCAGGCTGTTGGACATCCGGCCCCTCCACCAGTGGAGAGGCAGGTCTGGCAGCCCTGCTAGCATGGCCGTGCTCGGTGGCAGGGGTACAGCCTTGCCGAGGGGAGCATGGAGGTGATTTTTTGGCTGGGGGCCTTCTCCCTCGAATCTGGGGAAAAAATCCTCCAGAAAAACATTACCACTAGCAGCCTGGTGTGAACTGAAGGTGCTGTTACCAAGGCTGGCTTTAGTTGTCTACTCTGACACCTGTTCCCTCTTTCATATAACCAAGATATGAAAACATATAGGTAAAATCCAAACATGGTGAGTCTAATCTCCCTGCTGTCTGTGCCTGGTGCCTACACTTCCCAGTGCTGCAGAAAGTAAGCCTTGGGCCAGTAGTGGGACATAAGGTGAACTTTTAGGTGCTATTTTTCTTCCTCCTACCATACTTCAGTAGAATTACAGGCATTGACACAAGAAGCAAAACCAGGAAACCCTTGCTGAGAGCTGGGACCATCGTGATCCCACCCAACACCCACAGACTGTGGGCTCCACGCGTGGTGGATGGCAGTGGGATGGGGCACACGCCTTGAAAGGTCTGCAGGGTAAAGCCAGGGAGAGCAAAGCTGTGTCCTTTTTGCTGCTTCACTGGGGCCATAAATGGGCTGCTGAGAGTGGCTGAGGGGCTCTGCTGCAGCTGTTGTGAAGACAAAAGGAAGCTTTATCCTCCCTGCCTTAGAGGGACAGATGCATGGCCTATTTAACATTTCTGTTTGGATAACTTTTAGATTGGATTGAAAGTAAAGCTTGGAGTGACCTTGCTGCTTCCATTTATATCCAGTGACAGAGTAGAATGGCAGCAGTGTGGGGTACAAACTTGGGCTATTTGCCTTGCTTATATATAATAAAGGAGAAAAATCTGTTCAAAACCCCCCGTGGGCTGCAGTAGCTGGCTGTAATTGCCTCCCCTCCACTGAAGACCAATGTGCTGTGTCACCAGCACCTCAAATGCATTGAATGAGGGGCAGTGGGATGAAAACAAGTGCCTGAGGGGAAGTTTCTGTTCAGTGTTCGTACACTGGCCTGCTCTAGGCTTAAATTTTTCAGTCTGAATAAAGCCTCCTGGTGCTTCTGAAAGCTGATAGTAAACTGCTGTAAAAGAAAGTGCTACCTCAAAAGTTCTTAGATCGCTGCTGTGAGAACTGGCACAGGGATGCCTCATGCTAGAAATCAGCTGAAGGGTTTAATGCTCTCTGAGCTGCTCTTTCATCTCCAGCCAATGTCCCTTTGCTTATAGCCTGGCTGGCTGGGTGTCTCATTTACACATATTTTGCTGTGTCCCCTGTTTTTCCAGGGGAGATGATACTTGGTCATACATGATCTCCAAACACTTTCAAGGAAGAAGTCTTTGTATTGGTCAACAGGCTGCTCCCCTGTGTGCAAACAGTCTTCAGATGTGGAAAATACAGCCATCTGAGAAATGGGTGTGACTTTGTGAGGCTTGATAGCCATAATCTGGGTGAAATTGCCGGTTCCTCAGCACGGGTTGCCAGAAGCAAGGAGAGAATGGTTGTTTTTTATACACCTGAGGCATATTGGACATCCAATAACAGCAGCTGTTGTGACAAGACGATGATCAGATTGGTGTGGATCTGATACCGTGCAGCTGTTACAGTCATACTTGTCCATGTGTGCCTCAGCTGGCCAGACAGCAGCATTTGAGTGTCAGAGGTTGTCAGGTATCAGCTGGGCTTGCAGAATGCAGTAACCAAGAGTCAAAGGTTTGCTGTACCTGAATACCCATAAAGGACATCTGGTGTGACCTGTGTGTTTGTACTTTTCCTGTGAAAGGAGGTACGGCACAGCACACTTCATTCAGGTTTTTCTTCTGTGTAAAGTCCACAGTGCAATAAAGGGAATAGCAGGTCAATAAAACCCTTCCTCTTCCCTGACTGAGAATGCTGCCTCATGTCTCCTCCCACTGAGCTGCACTCTGGATGCAAATATTAAAATACTATTTATTCAGCAAATGTCTGGGATTTATATGTGCATCTCAGCTAAGTTTGGGCTGTTTAAAAAATCTTGTGACTTTGGAGGGCTTTTAGAGGAATGGTGCAGACCAGACTGAATATATTGTGGGTAGCTCTACACCCTGTTTATCCATCCTTGTCAATTTTAGAAGCCTTTTCTTTTTCTAGTCTTTTTCTCCTTCTTTAACTGGAAAATATCTTTCCAGTTACCCAGTTAATTCTCAGTGGAAGCATTGCTCTTTTGCTAACTAAGTACTTAAATTATAGCTAGTCCTTGACCCACAAATACCGAGGAAGTACATCTATCTGCAGTTGCAGATTCCAGAAAGGACTCCTGTCAACAGGACAGGACATGGTTTTCAGACCTCATCCTGAGTGTTTTTCAGCCATCTGGTTGCTGCATGATGCAATGTTTAGCACTGAACAGCAGTTTTCATTCAACAATACTGCAGTCACTCATTCCCCACTATTAAAAAGTTTGGGAAAAGTGGCACTGTTTAGTCCATCTGAGATACTAACTGCTGTCTGTACTTCTGAGAAATGTAGGTACCGTATGTTTCCCACAAAGTATTTCAAGCAAATCCAAGCTCTCTACTTCTTCCTCACCACTTGTCATTCTTTGGGACATAGCAAAGTTCCATAATGATGATGATAAAGGAGTTGGTTTTAGTTGTAGATCTTGACTTGTGTTTCAGACTGCTGCGAGTTATTGGGTCAGACCACAGACCAGTAAAGGTTATGTAGACATTCTCTGTCACATGATGTTGTCTCAGTTCTTAGTCCCATTGTAGGTTGGGATTTTTTTTGTTTTTGTTTTTCATCATTTCCAAAAGCTTCTGTTTGTTCAACATGGCTACCACTATAAATAAAGAAAATTCTGGAGACCGAAATGTAAAAAATATTTCTAGCTTATCTCCAAGGCAGTCCAACCTCAAGAACAAAATGTTCTCTGTATAGTCAGTACAGACTAGAATCATTCATTTTCCTGGCTATCCATAAAAGCTGAAGCAATCTGAATTGTCCCACTTAATTAAGGGATCTGCATCTAAGGGATATCTTCAGCTTCTGCTTTTGGGTAACCGTCAGCTTGACAGCCTGGGTGGGAGCCCATGCCTGATGTATTCCCTGTGGGGTCACAAAGGATAAGCCAGGACAGTCACTGCTGAGTTCTTGTCTTGTTCCAAGGACCTCATATCTAAGCCTCCTACACTGTGTACCTAAAATGAGGCTGTGAAGATTGCTCCTGATGTGGATTGTGCTATACATACGAGAGACTGTGGAAATGTTTGAGAAATTGATGAACTTTGAGTCTTTTAATAACAATAACAGTGCTCACTGATGAAAACAGATTAACTATTCAAAATTTGTGTGTTGCAGAACGGAGGCAAAAGTCTGGTCACCACTTGTGAACGAGGAGGGAAAGACGCATCCTTATAAGATGAATCTGGCCTCTGAGCCACAGGTAAGTACTGGAATAGCTATGTATTTGTGTTCATGCCTACTCCTGTGAGAGAAGTTCCTGGCCTGATGCTCCAAGGAGCTGAGCATGTGCCACTCCGTGAATCATGTTTGCCATAGCATCATGCCCCATATTATCAAGAGATCATGTGGCCCTTGGAGGCCTTGAGAGACAGACTCCCTCATGGTGAGAAGCCTGCTGCTGTGGAGGGCTAATTGGGTACCATGCCAAAGGTAACCTGCCTGGGTCAGAGGTGTCTCCTGCCATCTGCATGCTCACACCTGCCACAGGGCACAGATGGCACTGCAGAGGTGTGGCTCAGTAAATCATTGGTACTGTGCTAAGCCAGTTGGTTTTCATAGATAGAAAAGTCTTGAGGGGTGAGAAATATTATTCACTCTTACAATGTTTTTTCTTGGCTTGGTTTGGATTTTTTTCTTTTACTCAGCAAGCTCTTAGCAGTCTAGCTGTGGAGAAGGTGGAAGAGAAATAGACCAACATCTTACATTTTTATCTGTGTGGCAGATCATGCAGCCTCTCTAGGAAGTTGGTTTTGTAACCTGTTGGCAGCCTTGCTTCATTGGTCTGCTGCCTCTGTCAAGTAAATGTAGTAATAACAGCGATCTGTGTGAGGGCATCGCCAGGGCAGGATTTAGAGGATTACACTGCAAAAAATCTATAATAACTACGCTAAAATCAGTGGCATTCCTCTGGGTTTTCACTGGGGCAATGATATGGCCCCAGTGGATTCTGGCCCTAGCATACATCCCATGTGAGTCTTTCTAGCAAAATAAGTGGATTGTAAAACTAGTTTGACTCTGCAATTAATTAAGCACTAATATGGCTGTTTTGGTTGGAAAGGACCTGAGACTAAAGCAACACGTGTGCAGCAACACCCTGCCCAGACCTTGGCCTGGGATCTGTCCGTGTTTTCTCACGTCAAGCTGCTCTGTGTTGCTTGGCCCTAGAATTTGGTGCAGCATTCTCCAGGTATTTTGTAACTCTGCGAAGGCACAGTGTAAAACTGAGCCACTTGGACTTAGTTTGAGCTGGAGCCATGTGGTGACACCTGTCTGTGACGCTGTTGAGCTGAAGTCTGGTCTGTGTCTTCTGCTGCCCAGATTTTGGACAGGCTCTGCTTCAACCTTGAGACTTGGGGGTTGTCTCTTGCCAAAGGAGCAGGGCAGAGTCTGCACTGAGGCTTTGCTGCAAGGATGCAGAGAGCTGTCATTTAATTCAGCAGGACACTCAATCCTAGAGACCAATTTCCCAATGCAACCATTAGCAAGAATTTAGCTAAATGCCACAAAATTAAACATAGGGCACAACACATGCCTTAAGCAGGATTTTAAAGTAGCTCACTAATTTTAGTTAACTGCAGCAAGAAACCTGCTGCTGCAGCCCTCTGTCACTGCCCCACCACACTTCTCCTCCCAGTCCAGCCTGGATTGATGGTCAGGATTTAGCTGTAATGCTGGTGGTGGAGCACATCCTCTCCTAAACCCTAACCTCAGTCTTAGTCCTGGTTCTAGCTCTGGCCATAGGATAGATATCCTGATACTGCTAGTTTGTAACCATAGTACAAGTGAATTTATTGGTACCAACCTGTAACTGACTTGAGCAGGAGAACTTGATGTACGAGTGAGTGTGGAGAAGTTTGTGTTACAGAGCTTATCTCTGAGCACTGACCATTGCCTTAATCTTGTGCTAAGAATCAACAGTTGCCTGAAAATTAGGCTTTGACCCCTTCAATGGCTGATGCTAGAAGAGTTATTTCCTGATGTGAAAGGAACATTTAAACTCACAGAAGTCTTGCCTTTTCTTATTCCCTTCCTTTAAATTAAAGCAGATTAAATCATTTGCAGTTGCCTGTGTGAGTGGGACTTGCTGCTGTTCAGAGCACTGGGCTTAACTTTAAAGGGCTTTGCTTACTGCTTACTCAAACAGGAGTTCAGCATGAGGGGAGACGTTTCATGTCTCCAAACCACAAGCTCCTATCTACTCTTACGGCATAACAGTGCCTGAACATCCTAAACTGCTGTGCCAAAGTGTTGTGAACACCATCAAGTTGTAAGGTTGTGGGGGTTTTTGTTTGGTGGGTTGTTCGGGGGTTTTCTCCCGTTTCCGTTCTCAGTAGCTGACTGCAGCAAGTAAGTTTTGTAGCAAGTTCTTTCTGCTTGGAGAAATCAGAAGAGCATGCTGATTCCTGCCGGAGCTGTGGCAAGTGTCGGCCAGGTCGCTCTGGGGCTGTGTCTCTGCAGCAGCATCAGGGGTTTTGGCCAGGCCTGCTGCAAATCAGCAGTAGCAGAGTGCAGAAGATTCTACGTGTATGTGTACCAACATGGCAAACTGCTATGAATTTTACCACAAAGATGCTGATCACATTTTTCCAGCAGGACTGATTGAAGCTTTCACTAGAGCTGAATCTTCGAAGGCAGTGTTGAGCTGTTCAGGTTATTTTAACTTTCTGGCCAGTGAAAACATTATATTTGCTTTTCTTGGCAACAGGCTAGTGCAGAACACTTATTAATTCACTTACCAAAGAAAATAGGACTTGCTGAGTCCAGGTGGTTTGTTTAAGTCCTGATCCAGGGTCCTCTGACAATGGTTCACATTGGCTTTGCACATAGCCCTTTGAATGCAGGCATAAAATCATACGTGTGAATAGCCTTACTTCAGGCTCAAAAAAAAAAAAAGTCTTTAAAACCCTTGCTGTAGAAATTGACTTATTCAGATATATTACCATCTTTCTTAGAATTAGTTTGGTTTATGTTGCCTCTCCTACCTTCAGCATCTTAGAAATTTTTCATGCTTGTCCACCTTCATTTTGTCTTCCTATTTTATTGATGTAGCTACTAGATCTTTGCAAAAAATCTTGCGAAATAACTTAATTTTCAGTTTGTCTCAGGAACTAGTGCATAAGAGCTTGTCTGTGACTAGGTACATATTTTAAGATCCCTGCTTACGTATTTTTTACCCCGTTTGAAATGGACTATTTGTTTACCGCTGTAATCCATTTGGAGGCTGATATTTGGTGACATGCTGTGTCATGCCTGTGGAAGTGTTTTCCCTTACTTGGAATGTAAGTTCAAGATATTTTTATTTGCCTTTGGAAACTAAAAAGGCGTTCTACAACCTCCCATGCATTCCCTGAAGTCTTGAGTCCAAAGACTGACTTCATTGTCTAAGCTGATCTTTGCCCATGAAAGAGCTACAGTCTTACTATTATTTCATTGCCATTATCCTTATCCTACTAAATTAATTTAAACTGAGGCAAGAGTGATGACAAAATTGCATTTCATCAAAAGGTGCAGCAGCTTGTCAGTGGTGATGGCTCAGCAGCTGACCTAGCTTTGTTTTGGTGCCCATGGCAACATTACAGGAAGGAAATGACAGTCTTCTTAGCATATTTACTCAGTTATTTCACTTGCACTTCTAACCCAGATCCTAAGGGTGATTACTCAGTGGCATTTTCCCATCAAGAGCTTTTCCTCACAACAGTGGGAAAGACTAAAATAACATGTCTGCCTCTCCTTTCTGCTTAATGTCTCTTGAGAAAAGCAGTCACAGCAAGAGAGAACAAGTTACTTGACTGACGACTAAGATGATTTTAATGCTTATGATACTGACCAGAGACCAGCATAACTTCGAGTCAGCCGTGCTCTCTGGTGATCTTGGGCCAGGCAGTAAGATCTGTATCCATGTGCAGGGCTGTATTGCGCCTTGGTAAAATCAGTAATAAAACTCTATATCCTCTGACTGTGCCAGGTCTTGTCAGACCTGGGCTCTGTCTTCGTTTTTTTGTTTGTTTCGGTATTTTTGTTTTGTTTTGGGGGTTTTTTGTAAGACACAGATGCCCAGGTCTTTGCTGAGTGAACTAATGTAGGGATAGAGCTGAGAGAGTCCGGCGTCAAGGGCAGTCAGCACCAGGACTGTCTCCAAAAACTTGTCCAGCTCCCTGAAGGCTTTATATCCCCTTGAAATAAGGCACAAGTATTAACATCAGACCTTGAGAATGTCAGTGAAAACTGTTGGTTTGAGATGGATAGTTCAGCTCTTAATCACAAAAAGTAAGGGCTTTCAAACATAAGGGTTTTTTTTTTTTTTAATAGAAATAACCTTCAGACGGAGTTTAGCAGCTGGAGGAGCTCTGAGGGTAAAACAGGGTATTTTTAGGATGAAAGAGACAGCCACTTCTGTCTTCCCAAAGCTTCTTAAAAGTGTCTGTCATGTGCTCATCCTTATCCTTGCAGAGTGATGTCATTGTTTCCGTCTTGTGTATTTTATTTCCTTGGATACGAAGCAGGCGGGGGCTATAGAAACTGGGTGTGTGGCTGGCTTGGCCTTTGGTAAGGCTGTGCATGTGTGGGCAATGCATGAAGCAATAGGTATATAAAGTAACAACACTCTTTGAGACTGGGAGCCATGCTGGCGAGACCTGCTGGTTTTGGTTAAAAGGCGTTACTGCATGGGTGTGGAATGTATCAGGGATGTGGAGGGAGAGGATGTGGAAATCCAGTCTTGTTGTTTTACCCCCCTACAATAACAAAACCCCAGACCCTTCCTAACTTTTAATCAGATTTCAAAGCATTGCAAAAGATCTTTCCGTAGCTGAAAAACCCCAAACAATAACAGAGAGAGAGAGGTGAAAGTAAAGGCACTTCTTAATACTTGTGATTGCAGCTGATGAAACATAGCATGGGGTAGAGTTTGCCGTGAAGGTGTCCTCTCCTGAGCTGTTGCTGTGTGTTTGGGACGAGCAGCCTCCCCCAGACACGCCAGCTGGTCTTGAGTACAGCCTTTGCTCCCTGGGTGGCTTCGCAAGGGCAAGGATGGAGCTGGGGGGTTTGCCTGCTGGTGTCTGCTCTCCTTCACTGCCCACAGCAACAGAGTGCTCTCACTCTCTGGTTTGGTCAGGGGCCCGTTTTCTTAGAGCTGAGTAAACATTTGTACTGAGAAATGTTTAATCTTGTTTCCTTTTGGCGTGGCTCTCGAGGTGTGCAATCCAGGATCGCCTGCCCTGAACTTCTGGGCTCTGACTTGGGATACAAAAACATCCCACATTTCTGAGGCCCTGTGAGGCAGCGAGTTTTGCTGGCTCACTTGGCTGCTCCAGGGGCCTGTGTGTGGGGCTTTTTGCTTTTCCCTGCAACTGCACTGTCTGATTTTTTTGTTTATTTTGTTTTGTTTTTGCGGGTTTTTGGGGTTTTTTTGGTTTGTGACATGAGGCCAGAGTGAAAACCCTGACTCTTAAGAGCTGGCCAGTCTCTAAATCACTACTGCACACCTGAAACTAGTTTTTGGCTTCAGGCAACCCCCTGCTCCATGTTTGACCTCTCTTTCATCCAGAGTCTGCGGAGAGGTAGCCTGGGAAGGGGCAGGGGGCAGGCAGGGGAGTCAGGGTGCTGTAGTGTGGGGGCAGTGGGGCATTACCCAGCACCTATGAGGGCCCAGCCCAGCTGGCTGCCTTCAGGCCGTGCTGTGGAGAGAGGAAAACCCCACTTACGGGAGAGGCTGTCTGACCCCTCACATCTTAGTTTAGTTTATTTAGTGAGTACAAAAAGCCTCCAGATTTTTCCTGTTTATGGTGGTGGTGAGGTCAGTGCAGGCCTTGCACAGGATGGCCTTGGCCACGTCACTGCAGGGTGGAAGGGACCCAAGAACTCACCCTCACCCCAATCTGCTCCCAACCTGCTTGAGGGCACAAGGCCGTGGAGGTGTCCAAATGGCTTTATGCCACTGGTGCCTAGGATGAGTCCCAGCTCAGCTGATAGAGGTGGCTCATCATGGGCTGGCTGGCTGGCTGTTTCACTGACAGCTGGGAATTTCCCTGGAGTCGCATGCCCTAATTCCCAGGACAAACAGGTCCAATGGTGGTAGCGTTGGTGAGGAGGAAGCAGATGCCTGTGCCACAAGCCACTGGCTGGTCCCAGACACAGAAGTGACAGCTGATGTAGCTGTGGGGATTTCACAGCCTGGACATCAGTGTCACTGAGGATGGCCTCATATGAGAGGGAGGAAAGGGCCATTGTTTTCCGAGATAATTCCCCGTGACGCAACCTGCAGCTGGTGCAGTAGGAAATGCTGATCTGCTTCCTGCCCTGGCACAGGGATGTTTTCCCATCCTCACAGCTTGGCACCTCTGCTGGCAGCTCTGTGCTGGGAGGGCTGTGGTGGCCGTGGTGGGACCCCCTTAGCACCCAGCTAGAATGGCCCTGTTGTAGTGCCTGCAGCACACAGCTGTGTCCCACCCTGGAGAGGGCTACTGCCACTAGCAGCTGGCACCCAGAAAACTCATCTGGCAGAAGATGTGCATATCTGACCTGAAGCTGGGGTCCTACAAACGTTGTTTGTCCTTGGGATTGAAAAACAGCTGTTTCTGTGAGATGGGGACATTTGCAGTGGGAGCACATGGGGTTGTGCTCCAAAGCCACTTGGAGCTTGTTCTTATAGATGGTGTAGTTTCAGGTAGGGAGGGGGCTGTTGAAGGAATGGTGTCATTTTCAAAGTGAAGCCAGAGTTCAGAAGCAGCTGGCAGAGAAGTCTGTGCAGTTGCTAATGTGGTTTATCTTGGTCTAGTCACTCTCCTGGCCCCTCTGGAAACATAACCCCTGCAAAGGAAGGAGGGGAGCGAGGCTGTGCCTGTGCGGATAAAGCAATTGAAGTATCATGGTATCACTTTATAGTGGTAAAATACTCCTCTTGAATATCGTACCTGGTGGCTTGAGAGCTTCCATACCCCAGCTTCAGACCAAAATAACCACTGGTATCCCTGCTCACTGCTGGCAGGGCTGGTATAAGGGGACTGAGGTAGTGCCACGGCTTGCAGAGAGAGTGAGGCAAGTGCTTCCAGTTCTGCCTGCAGGTGCCAACAGCAGTTGTCTCTGAAGAGATCTAACATTAATCATGCTCCTCTCTACTACTCTCAAAGAAAGAGCAGGTCATGTCCTGACTGGGTAAGATCATGTCCTTTTAGCTGACTGCCAGTTCTTCCTTTGCAAACAGACCATTGCTTACTGCTCTTGCAGTCCGTGCTCCAGCCAGGGATGCTGTTTCATGCTACTTTGCCCCCTTTTCCTTGTGTTCGTCCTGGGATTGCTACAGCCTTAGAGATGCTGCAAACCCTAGGCATCTCAAACGCATAAACCAGGTGCTGTCCCCACACATATGCACAGTACAGCTGGGTTTTTGCACTAGCATTTTCCACTTGCTTGCTGGTAGACAGGTTTTTGGGAGTGTCACTTATCTGATTTTTTTTTTTTCCAGTATTAAGTGAGAGACTATCACATAAACAGGATTCCAGGATCTGGGGCTTTAACAAAACTGCTGCATAGCACAGGCCCTAGATCGGCAGTTCTGGAAAATCCCTAGATAAATATATTTGACAGTGAGAACATGTTATCTTTTGATCTTGGGATCATGAAGGCACTTGTTCTTTGCAAATTCTTTCCACAGCTCAAGCAGAAAGAACAGCTTGGCATAACAGGAAGTTCTGGAGAATTTGGATTATCCAAATGCTCTTTATAGTGTTAGTGCTCTTGTAATACTTGTCTGTAGACTCTTGGGTTATTCACCTTCTGTGCTCTTCTCCAGATGGGATTTTTCTAATCTTCTGACACCAGCTTCTGCACCAATTTCTCTATTTAACTGTTATAAACTCCCTTATAGTCAGTGACCTCTATACACCTGAGAGCTCCTGAAGATGTCCCAACACTTTGGAAAGCTTGACTTATGGTCTTGGTGTCATTACACAGCAGAAAACCCACCTGGTGGCTAAAAGTAGGACAAAAGGTCCTATGTGGATTCTGTGCTGCAGTGTGTGTTGCAGTTCTTGGAGTCAAGGCACTAATGTGATGTCAGTCTCTCTTCTCCATGTAGCTGCCCTATTTTCTCAACACTTGCAGGAAATTAAGGATCCTTGGGGCCTTCATCACTGTTCAGACTAATTTGGGCTTGGCTGACACATTTGAAGACTCAACATGCCCATGTGCGTGTTGGGTATGTAATTGAGAGACACCTTACTTTCTTAGGAAACCAGAGTTAAAAAAACCTGAACCAAACTGTAAATTACTTCCCTTTCTCTAATTTTTGGTTAATGCTTAAATGTTTCCTCAATGCGTGTTGTGACATGATTTCAACTTGGAGCCTGTTTGACCCAAGTATATAACTCCCTTAGCCTAAACTTTCTGCCTCAGTCTTTCATGAAACCAGCTATTTATGTGCACATCTGTAACCCTCTCCCACTCATGGCCTCTGCATGGTGGGCTAGTGTGTGTATTTAGTGCTGATATAAGATACCTGTTCCCCATGGTTTGATATACAGGCTAAAGTAAATTTTTTTTTTTTTGCTGAAATCCACAATTTTGCCATGGGAAAGACTATTTTCACAAGTCCTGTTATGTGGTTTGAATGAGATTGCGACGAAGGGAGATTAGCTAATTACTCCGGGGTCTTTTTTCCTTTGGTGTGTGGGAAAGCTTCATGGCTAACATCCATACATATTGGCCAGAAAGCCATGGGAGAGCAGCCTTGTCACTCCACACCTGAACATCTTGATTCAAATGATTTCAAATGACTTGTAACTCATGAGGGCGTTTGGATCCACGCCACTCTTCTCTGAGGGATCCTATGCTCTGCTTGATGCCATAAATAGCATCTGAATGCCATGAAGTGAGATGACTCCCATCTGTCAGTCTGGGAAGGCTAGCCAGCTGCCTAAAGAAGTCTGGAGACAAAAAAGTGATTTAAAGAAAAATCTGTAGGGGGATTTAAGTCACACTTTTTTCCAAAGAGTGTTTATCCTGTAACTATATCTCTATCAAACAAATGCTGTGAGATGTTTGTAGGGCAGTAAAAGCTCACGTCATTGCTGTAGAAGTCGGTGCCTGTATAGAGTGGGAGTGGGAACTCGTTGTGTTAATGAGAGCTGGGACCTATGGGCCCAGCATGCCGAGAAGTGCCCCGTTTCATCCTGTGCCATTGGCTGTTAACCCTGTATTGAAGCCATGCCCAATCTCTACAGCTGGCTGAAACATTTCAAAAATCATGTTTTGGTGCCATCCCTTAGCCCCCAGTATCTCAGCCACCCCTGTGGCTGTTAGTCCTTTCTTATGCCTGCTCTAGTGAGGCCCCTGTATACTTTCTCCTTGCTTTGGTCAAGCATCTTCTCTGGGGAGAAATAAGCCCTGGATGTTATCTCTGCCACAAGGCTGCTAATTCCCAGCGTGCTGAACTGGTGGTGGGGCTTAGAAATGTCCTCATTTTTGTTAGCACTGCCTGCGATTAAGAAGAATCTTAGTTCGAGTCTTACTTGACTTGGATTTGCCCCTTTTCTTATTAGATTGTAGCCTGTGTTTCTAAAGTATACACTACTACTGCTTGAAGCTTCCAGTTTGCAGCAAACCCAGAACATCTGGGTGATTTCTTGTACTTCTGACACTGAAGAAGTTGCTAAAAGTTAGCTGTCACTGCCTGTGGACAATCTTTCGTATTAACAATGGCCATCTTCACACCTTTGTTGTGGGAATTTCTTGTCCAGAAATTCCAAAGTTGTTCATCAAAGACAGCTGTGAACCCTGGTCTTAGCTGAAGGAGCAGAGATGCTCCAGACCCCTTGTAGTAATGACAAATTCCTTCTTTTTGGGTTGTCTTATCTAAAGGAAGCCAGACTTTCAGATGTTATTGAGAAGTGCTCCTCTTTCTGCTCCTCATCTTCACTTTTCCATAGAAATCAACCCTGCTCTCAGGAATTGCAAGGAATGCTTAAAATCTGTAGTCTTGCATGAGAAGGCTGGGCCTGTAGCTTACTGTAGGCTTGCAGGAGCTCCCAGGTGTGTGGCACCTTGAGCTAATAGCTCTGGCAGTGTTTCTGAGCTCTTATGTTCCCAATGTGTCTACTCTGAAATGTCCTGAAGGTCATCCTGAAGCCATCCAGGATGGGCGCTCATGACATGTGGAGGATGCTCACTTGCTTTGGTGGTTGTGGTCATCTGCTCCTCAGCTGAGACCACACATGAGGGCCACCACTGCAGTGGCTGTGGGGCTGCCCTATCACACCCACCTGCATGCCTGAGCACCTCTGATTGTTGCCTCTGCTCCTTTGCATGCAGGAAATAAGGCACATAGGAAGTGCACACAATCGGAGTGCAGTGCCCTTCACTGCTGCCACAGCTTCTGCCCCCAGGGTGATCACTGCTCAGTACAACAGCCCGGCAGGCCTCTACTCCTCAGAGAACATCCAGACCTTCAACAGTGCGGTGGAGACAAAAACAGCACCTGGGGCCCTGGAGCCTACCAAGCCGTAAGTACCTCCCTCACCTCCCCTCCCTCCCTGGGCCTCCAGGGAAAGGCTTCAGGAGACACGAGTTCGCTGCGAGGGTACCAGTTCGTTAAACCAAGAAAAGCTCTCTTTCAGGACAAGGGAAGTAGAAGAGGTGCAAGCGTGAATGGTGTTCCCAGGGACAGGGCTCGGAGGAGTGGGGAACGTTTCGTGAGGTGCAAATATGAAATTAATGCTGTTGTGTTTCTTTGTTTAGCAGAGACCGATGCAGTTTCCGTGTGCGTTCAGCATGACATACCAGCCCGCTGGTCTGAACAGGTGCCTGATAGCTTGTTACAAGCACTCCCTAAAGTTAGTGTTTTGTGCCCGCTTCGCTGCAATGCTGGGAAGGAAAGGCACCAGCTATTGCAGGAAGCACACCCGTCCCTGTTTCCAGCTGGCCTGGGATTCACAGACAGGCTCATTCTCAGTTTGGCGATTTGTGTGTTTTATTATCAAACTTTACTTTTCACAGGAGTTCTAAAAAGTAGCTGAAACATTAATTCCTGTGTGAGGGGTTTTATGTGTGAGATTGGAAAGGGTCCCAACCTTAAAAAGGCCTGTTCATTTTTGTGTTTGCAACTGAGCCTTACCAAAGACATTATTTTATCCTAGAATTTCAAAGTTCCCCTTTTTTCGTTGGAGATAATAAACCAGGAGCTATCTGAAAGCTTTCTGGCTGTGATGGTCAGGTTGCTTAACTGCCCTAAGTCTCTGCATAGCAGAATCAAAGTGCCTGGAAGGCTTTGGCTATTTTTATAATAAAAGCTGGAAGACTAATGCTTTTTGTAATACTTGGCTAAATTTCGGACTTGTGAATGGGGAGACAAAAGTAACTTCAGCCTCTGCTGTTGCAGGGTACAAAGACCTGAGATTGTGGTTTAAGACAAGCCTGAAAACTTGCCCGTGAGTGAAACCAGTCCCTTGCATTGGCAGTCCTGTCTGTAGCATGGTCCCTTCTAGGCAGTTACAGTGCTGCAGCTGGCAGACGAGCTGACAGATTGTTCTTCATTTGCTTCTGGTAGACTCAGCAGCCTCATTCGGGGGCTGGGCAAAAGCAGAGCAAGAGCAAGGAAAATCTGACTTTGCATTAACCTGATGACACCATCTGGCAGTCAGATACCATCTCTGGTCTAGTCTGGAGTCCCCTCCATGTGAGAGCCCTCCCTGGAAGCCAGGGAGATGTGGCTGGAAAATTGTAGCTGGTCCCTTTCTCTTGCAGGGATCAGCAAAGAGGTGGGTTCCTTCTAGGGCTGTGGCTCTCCTAGCAGGAAGGTCCATTGCCAGCCCTGCTTCATCTTGGATACATGGCATCTCTTTCATCTTTTCCTTGCTAAAACACAGCAAGTTGCAAAGGAATGCTGAGGAAACTGTGGATGAGGCTTTTGATGCTAATATGCTTTTGTTTACGGAGTCATCAAAAGCAAATTAATTACTGCTGGTTTTCAGTGGGAGACAGGGACCTCAGCTTGCCATTAAAAACCCACTGTAGTCTCCCCAGTGCCCAAGCACAGGATGTGTAGGTTTTCCCTTCACACACCCTTCCAGCTGCCTTTAAATTCCTGCCCATCTGTTTTGCTGAGTTATTTGGTACATGGCTGACCTTGCTCTGGGTTTACGTGACATTTATCTGCATCCCCATCCTGCACCCTGCAGATACACAGCCTGTCTGAACCCAGCACTCGATCCTGCCACTGCACATGGTGACATGACTGGAGACCTAGTCTGTGCTTCATCCTTAGAAGGGTGTGTGGTGTAAATGCAGAGCTGTAGTACATACAGAAATAAAAGCAAGTATCTCCACTGGATTTGCTGTCACAAAGCAGGTGGGGAGGGAGAAGCCCCACTGCTGAGTACATCTGGTTTGGGATGAGAGGAGAGATTTCTCCTCAGTTGGATGCCCAGGCTAGCTTTGAGAAGAGCAGCAATGAAGGTGGCATTCCTTGTCTGGACAGTGGGACCACAAGTGTGTGCACGGGGAGTTAGTGTATAATGAAACCCCTGCTGCCACTTCTTCATTGCTTTTACAAACCATGCATTTGCTTATCAGTGAGTGCTTGCTTTTTAGTTTTTGTGTGGACACCCCTGGAGTGTGAGACCAGAGGCACAGCATTAGCCTTTAATGTAAAGTTGTGTATTCAGTGGTGTGTCCTTCAGACAGTATTCTGCAGCTTCTTGATGGCTTGAAGTATTTGGCTTTGTCCTTCAATAATTTCTTTCTTCTTTCCTTTCTTCCTCCTCTGCATTTTCCCCTCTACTGGGCAATGTAAACCCCAAACACACCTTAAACAACCCCGGCTCACACTGCCCGTGTGGCCGCGTGGGCCGGCAGCCGCCCATGGCCGGGGGGTGCGATGCAGGCTCCCATCGCCTCCGTGTACAACCCTCTGCAGAGCTCCGAGCCGCGGCGCAGGCACAACACCTCCTCCGGCCCCAGCCAGGTCCGAGTGGGGCCCGAGCAGCTGAAGCACGCGGCCCAGGTCTGCCCCAACAGCCCTGTGGAAGTGGAGGTGCCGGGACTCAAAGTGCTGCACGTGCAGTTCAATTCTCCCCTGCAGCTCTATTCGCAGAGCAACATCATGGACACCCTGCAGGGGCAGATCTCTTCTGTTAGCCCTGATTTCCCCAGGTAACCTGCCCACGGCCTGTGCAACCAGCTCAGCACATCTGCTCATCTGCATTTTGGTGTCCACAAGTCCCTCGTCCCCATCTGTGGCTCTTGGCATTGTCCGCTCACAAGAAAACAGCATTTACATTTCACCCTTCCAATGTTAGTGCATGACTCTTCACAGGAGCTTTCTCTGCCTTGTGTCTGTGCTGAACACCGTGGGAAACACCCAAACATGTTTTTAGCCTGTCAGTATGTCCATTGCCCGCTGCACACCCACACAGTGGGACCCGACAGCAGCTGGTGGCTTTTCTGGAGGAGCCACCTGCAGCAGATGGGTTTGCTAAGGGTAGGACAGTGCTTTATCCTGAAAGCTGGTGTTTTTCCTGCACTTGAAATGACTTCTGTTGTTTGTGACTGACAGGTACTGCCAGTCTTTGTTCTTTTGTTTCATTGGCCACAGGTGTGTGCTGAGCATGTTTCATTTCAGGCTGAAGCAGGTACCCATGATCTCCATCTCTGGCTCACAGCACTCTTGAGTTTGGAGCAGCCTGGCAGGCACCAGGCACATGGAGGGACAGTCTCTGTTCCCACCCCTGCCCACTTGTCTGCAGAGGTTGCTGCAGCACAGACTACCTCCACCTGAAGGAGTGGAGGATGCTCAACATGCTCTGAGGTCTGTAGGACCTGTGGTGAGCCTCAGCATCACAAGGCCTGGGTGCTGTTTGATTCTTCTTTGTGGTATTTGGGAACCCCTGGCCCATGCCTCTAAGTGACAGCCTCCGGGTTTTACAGGGAGGACTTCAGTATCAGGATGGGTGAAACAGAAAGCACGTTTATCTGTCTCGCAGGAGGAGTCCAGCCAAGGATGCATTGTGAACCTTCTGCTATGTGACCAAGCAGCTTGCAGGTGTGTGACGTGGTCCAGGGCTCTGGTCAATCCCAGGGCCCCCACGGGACAAAAGAGGACACAGCCAGATCTCATGGCTCCTGGACTGCTCACAGTTCCCTTCAGGGAGCCATGTGCTTCTCAGCAGAAGATCTGGTGTCCTCACCCCTGGACCCACACAGCCAAGCTTTGCCATGTGCCAGCAGCCAAGAGATAGTGGGAGACTGAGGCTTTACTCCTGCCTTGTTACTCTGTGCAGTTACTTGCTGTAAGTCACTGCCTGTAAGTCACTGCTCTGGTTGTAGTCAGTGCCATGCGTACCAGACGTGATCACACTGCTGGCTCTCTCTGCTGGCCTGGAGAGCTGATAGTGCTCACAAAGGAGCCTGAGACATCAGCCACTGTTCATAGCAAGAGGGAGTGCCCTGAGCACTGGGCCTTCCTGGAGCCTTGAGATCCTTGTAAACTTTGCAAAATGGGCTGGCATAGAATAGTAAAATATCATTAGTAAAAAATAAACTCTGCTTTCTGAAGATTCTGTGCAAGGCTGTGTCTTTATGGTTTTTATTACCATCTTGCCAATATTTAAGGCTCAGTGATCCAGTATTAGTGTTGCAAGTTGCCCATGGTAGCAGCAATGAGATCCAGTAATGGTTGTGTGAGTCTAAGACCCAATTAAAGTTGTTGGGGTTGTTCTCTACGAAGTTTCTACATGAGGGATCTTGTGTGCATGGAAAAGGACACCAGTTGCTGGTGATTGGTGCAGGTAAAGTACTTGTGTAACAGGAGGTGCCAAAAATCAGCTGGCATACAGAGACTCAGTATCTTGCAGGTACAATTTCCATGCCTGTGGCCTTGCATTTTTAAAAGATATACAGGCTTTCTGGTGATGTTTTTTAATTCAAGCAGCATAGCCTTCTGCCCTGAGGTGTTTTACTCCACGGGTACAAATTCAGGTTTGATGCTTTTTATAGCCTTTTGGAAGTCTTGTATGTGCAAGTGTACGTATAGGGTGCATACCTGGGAGAGCTGATCTGTATGTTTCACACTGCCACAATGCATGGTTGAAATGTAATGGCTTTGTTTGACTCTAGTGCTTTTTAAGATGATTTATCCTTTGCTTTTTGGATGCATGTTATTGAAACATTCTTAGTATGCAAACTGCAGTGAAAGGCTTCATGCATAATGTTTTACGGGTGGACAGAGCAGTGGGAGCATATGAGTTTACATGAGATGAATGTAATGTGGAGCATGGGACATCTTCTGTCCAATAGAAGGCACATAATTATTTTATTTTGGGTAAGAGGCTTCAGTAACTGAGATTCAGGCTTTAGAGGTTCAACTGTTTGCATGTCTAATGTGCTTCATGCTCCACTGAAAATTGCTAAAGATGGAAACATTTTATGAAATTCTTTTTATGGAAATAGCATTTTATAACTCATATGATGGTTTTACTTCTGATGCTTGAAGAGTTTATTATGTAGAGTAACTCCCGGATGACTCAATTGCTCATTGGCATGGAAAGTATGCAGTTGCCTCCTCAAGAAAAAGATTTCCCTCTGCAATTTAGTCTGAACCTCAGGATGTTTATGTACTTTTTATGCAATCACAGAGTGCAGGAATGGTGGAACTGAGTAGACCATTTACATTTATAAGACTGCATTATAGAATTGAGCCATCAGAGGAGATTTGTCAACTATTTCATTTTATCGTATATGTTTTACTGCAGCTGCAGAACACAAGGCAGGCAGGATCTTCCTGTGTCCTTTAGTTCATCCCTTAGTCCAGCATCTGGCAATTTAAATAATTTATTTAAATAATTTCCACTGTATATTTGTCCAAACTATTTTCAAATTCTTTCGTTTGGAGGTTGCTCACCTGTCCATGACAATCTCCTCTGGTATTTCAGTGTCAATAGACATATTGGAAAGCTTTTCCCAAGGGATATTCTAAATGTCCTCCTGGAATTTAAGCCTATCCTCTACCCACTGGATGTGGACAGTATCCTAGGTACTGCCTCCAGACTTTTTTTTTGTCCCCAAAGACCCTTCCAGTGGCACAATGACCCTGCACTGTGAAAAGCTGCTCCTGAAGCACCTTGGACTCTAAGTCGAGGATGCAAGTCCCTCATGACTTTAGGGGTGGCAGCAGCACCTGAGGGCTTAGCCTTAGCAGGCAGAAATTTTTGCCCTTGACCTGTCATTAACCTTAGTAAAATACTGTAAATAGGCTGTGGCTCAGAGCCTCCACCTATAAAATGGATATAGTAACACTCACTTGAAAACCAGACTAAATTACTGCCAATCAGGGAATCTTCTAGTTAGATCCTACAGCTGTTACCTTGTGAAGGTGACATTTACAAGCAATTCATAGGGTACTTGCAAAGATTTCTTTTTAATGGAATAAACTTCACTTAGTTTGAGATTCACAGTAGTGTAAGGTAGCGGTGTAAGGTATTTATGCATGCAAGGAACATGCGTGGATGGCACAGCTGCCACGTGGGATTCCCATCCCAGCACATGAATTCTTTATCTTCCTATTAACAGAGCAGTGTGTTCCTGGGCAGAAGGCTTTAGTTGCTGGAGCGTATGGTAATTGTGAAGCAGGGAGAACCCTTGGGGGACTGGGCGGGGGCAATTGGAATGCAGCTGCTGACAGTGGCATGCACAGACAGCCCAGCGTGCCAGTCCCACCCGGAGCGTGCCAGTCCCACCCGGAGCACATCCAGCACCCCATGTTCATGGCCTCGTGTCGTGCGTGTGCTTTACACATTCATTCTTCAGTCCTATGATGCATTCAGGAAGTTTTGCTAGAGGGATCGGCTTTAGTTTTCATCTGTTTAACAAGTGTATTCTCTGTTCCTTCCTCAGTTTAGAGCAGCATAACCAGACCCCAGGCAACATTGCCATAGACAAACAGTCTGAGGTTTACAAGATGCTGCAGGAGAATCAAGAGTCAAATGAGCCACCCAGACAGTCTGCTTCATTTCTTGTGTTGCAAGAGATCTTGGAGTCAGAAGAGAAAGGTGAGTACTTCCTGCACACCCCATCTGAGCGCGCTCTTCTGCTCTACCATTCTTTGGACTGAGTAACATTTAAAACTTTATTTTCCTTTTAGCTGTTGATTGTTCAAGGTAGCATGTAGGTGGTTTCTACAGAAACATACAGACCCTGTCACGAATTTGATGCCTTAATATTCTCTGATTGATTAGTTTCAGTGTCTATGGGCCCATATATCATTGCTTAATTCTTGAGTGAGTGCTCCAGAAATAAACTCTTGCAACATTTAGTGATCAAGAAGGAATTTTAAAAGTCACAAAACCTCCTATAGTTTCTAAAGCTTTTCCCCCTCTAAGATAATATTCACTGATTAAAAACCATCTTAGATTCAAGACTTTGGATGGTATCAGAAGATAGTGCTCTTCAGTGAGTCCTAGGGCTTCTGAACTCCATCCCCCTACACAAGAAAAAGTATCCACTTCTGCAGTGGAATGTAAAAATATGGAAGCTGGGTTACAGCAAGCAGTTCATAGCTTTTAACCCCTGAAAATTCGCTCTTCTTAGCATTCTTGATCTGACATCTGAACTTGTGCAGTTCAGCGCTATAGACTTTACGATAAAAAGGCCAATTAACTTATTGGGGGCTAAATCGTGCTCTTTTCTCCTCTTAAATAAAATAAAATAAACAAATGATTGGGGAAAGAATTCCAAGAATGACCTTTTTTTGTCCTTAGGCCAGTTGAGTCTTTTGTGTTATTAGCTTGGCAGTGGTACATTCAGTTTAATCCAAAAAAAGCCTGGTGCTGAGATACCACAAAGAGAAACAGATCAGCCAAGTGCTGGTAGGTCTGAGGGATCTGTAGGGAAATAGCAAAATGAAGGAAATAAGGAAACAATAGGAAGAGAGAAATGAGGATCACGGAGTCTTTAATATGCTGTTAAAATACCTACCTGAAAGCATCTTTTAAATATTGAGTGTTTGCAGCTTGCCCTCAGGGTTCAGCTCCTGCATGGAAGGAGTAGCCAGGACTTCTCACGAAGCCAAGGTCCTCCCCTGTGCTTAGTAGTGGTGAAGAAGATAAGAAGCAAAAGCCTCTCTGTTTTATCTTTCTTTGAAGATTTGCAGCATTGTTGGGATTCTCTGGCACAAGGTTTGCCTTGTCCTGTCACGGGCCGGGATAGGCTCTGGCATTATTCCACAGTGAGCTGATAATTCCCCATGGCCCAGCCTGCCGTGCTCCAGCCAGCATCAAACACACACTGCTGCGAGTCAGATGTTCCGTGTGATAAATGGCACATTGGATGGCGGCTTCTCCCAGCCTGGCTCCAGGCAATGGCTTGTGAATGGCAGCTGTGAGCCATCGCCCCAGCTGGGACAGGGCCCTTGGGGCATCACTGACTGGCCTTCGCTGACTTACACTGGCTGAGAGCCTGGGCCAGACACAGCGGCCGAGTGTGAGTGTTCGGAAGCACCACGGCCCGTCTTTTAAGACCTGACCCTGGGCTCAAAAGTGGAGGGTGTTCCACTGGGTGGAACATGCCATGTTTTCTGTGGGTGTTTGATTAAGAGAGATTTAAAAACATACTGTCAATGTTGCTGATAAGAGCAAAGTGCTGGTTGAGGCAGAGGGAGTGAACAGACGGGATAGGGAAAGAGTTTGAAAATGTGATTGCTGCTGCTTGCTTCCCGGTGACAGTCACTTTCAGCAACTCTTGGAGGGCAGGTGCTTCTTGCTGTGTTTGGAGGGTTAGGGAACTTGAACCTCTGGACCAGCATCTGCACGGAGCTGAGTACAACCCTCTGAACTGAAGGCTGCCCTAAAGGCAAACCAGCGCAGCATCACCTGCCCCACAGCTTAGGTAGGCAGTTCCTCCCTTTTCCTTCAGCTCTTCTGTCAGTGATGCTGCCCTGGGCTATGGTGAGTCTCTGACCTTGCTGGTCACCAGGAGGTCTTTGGAGGGTGTTTCCTCCCCTTGCACTGGGAATGCCCACTGTGTGTTCTTGGTTTGACACTGGTCAGAAGGGTTTCATCAGTGTCCCTCACAGTCCAAGGTGTTTCTGGTGAAATACCATGGGAGTCTCAGCAGCCTCCTTCCCTTGTTAACTGTGGAACCCCTTGGAAAAGTCATATAGATAAGATTAGTCCCATCATTGGTGTCATTTTATAAAAGGCTCCCTTTTCCCCGCAGATATTTAAAGGCTTGCCTCATATCCCGCATCTAGGATCCACTGCTGGTTTAGGCACCCAGGTCAGCACGTCTCCTGCGAAGGCCCTGCAGGAATTCCCTGCCCCAAAGGAGTTTCAATAGGGAGATACCTGGAGCATGCTATGCAACAGCAGGGGAGTGCAAGGTTATCTCTCCCCAGTGTCCCAGGGCTCTGAAAGAATGAGTTTGTTCACCAAATCTTCCAGGAGTCTTGGGAAAACCAGCTCCACTGTAACACAGACAGCAGACTGGAAAAGGACTTTGACAGTCTGCCCTAGCCTGCCAGGACACCCACCTCTTTCTGACCTCAAATCTGGGAATCAGCCTGACCCTGAGTGTGTGATCAGGACACATCAGGCAGATTCCAGTGCTGCCAAGGCTGGGGCTTTGCTTTGCTTTGTGCATCTGTGCATGTGAGACACACCAGCTGAAGTTTGATGGGCTTTTAAGATGCGAAGATACTCTCATCTGACTGCCCACCATCTCAGGCTCTCACATTTGCAGAGCCAGGTTCAGCTGTGTTCCTCTCCTTCCTCCCCACACATCCCTAAATCCCTGCCCACTTTCCATGCATGAATCCCTGCCTCAGAGCTGGGGTTAAAAAATGTCATGCCCCCAGCAGAGCATCTGCTTGGGAGGAACAGCCTCGAGCCACGCATCTCACATGCTCTGAAGCACTCTCCTTCCACCCCCAGGAGACCCTACCAAACCATCTGGATTTAGGAGCGTCAAAGCCCCTACCACAAAGGTGGCCTCATCGATTGGGAATGCCCAGAAGCTGCCCATGTGCGACAAGTGTGGATCTGGCATTGTGTAAGTAAGCCTGTCCCTGGGGTTGCAGGTGAGCAGCCCATGCCTGTGACAGGGGCTGAGGTAGTGCACCCAAACAACTTCACTTACCCACACCCAGTGCATCCCGGAGACTCAAGGCACATTTATTTTCACCAGCTTTAACAACACTAACTTTGCAATTCCCCGCAGTGAGGGAGGAGTTGGGTTTCCATCTACAGATCTGTATCAGTGGAAACCAGAGCAAGTCCCTGTGAGACAAACCTTGAGGCAGTTGTTGCTGCAGTGTTTTGCTTCTTACCTGAAATCTGTTTACAGCATTTGGAAACAAAATTACTTTTTCCATTCAAGGCCTGTGTATTTAATGCATTTCCTGTCTCGGTGCTCCCAGGCGTGGCATGGAGACTTGCCTTGGTGGTCAGAGGTGGTGGGGACTGCAGAGCTGCGTCCTGCTCCCCACTCTCCTGTAAGACCTCACACCTCCACTGTATCTATGCAAACATCTTTTTTTTGTCATTATGTGGGTAAAATCCAACTCCAGCAGACCTGGGGTTTGGGTTTGATACAGAGCTGCTGTACCGTAAGTGTGACCACATGAGGGACCCAACCTCTGTCTTTGAGTTGTTCAGTTTTCAACTTCAAATTCTTCCCTGCAGCCCCCTTAACTTAACAGTTGGCTGCACAGCAGTCAAGTATGGTAGCCAAACCTGCATTGTCATGGAAGAATTCTGATTTCTCAGACGCTGCCTGCCACAGGCTATCAGATTGTTGCTGAGACTTCACTACTCTGTGATTGCATGGTCCTGGCATGCCTGGAGCATCTGGACCAGCAGAGAGATTACAGAGGCAATCCACACCCTGTAAAATATGAATCAGAGACAAACCCTGTAATTTTTCTACCAGCTGGGTAGGTCTGGAGAGAAAGCACAAGGCCTTGAATAGCACTCAAAATTAATGAATTACAGAAAATAGAGATGGCTGCTGGAACAAAATAATACTGGAAAATTGTTGTGTTGGGGCTGGTGGTAGTTAAGAAATTGCTGTGTAGTTTTTGTAGTTTTCCTAGTCGTCTGTTGGGTTAAGCTGTGAAGTCTTCCAGTAAGAGCTGGCCCACATTTGGCTGGATCTGTTCACTGCAGCTCCCGAGCAGCTGTGTCTGAGATGAAAACCAGGATCTGGTCTCTGTGCTTCTCCCACATGTACCTGCCATATCAGTCACTAGCAAAAGGGCAGCGCTGGCTGTGCAGCCTTCATCCCTGCAGTTCTGCATTTGTTTCGCCATCCAGTTGGTTTGTACCTGGATTTTGCTCCCCCAAATGGTCAAACTACTGCCTGCCATTTGATCCTGGGCATTTGAATGCTTTTGTGCCATCTGCGGCCACCAGCTAAAGATGCCATCACAGTAATTCTTGCCACCACAGGTGATAGGACTGTCCCTGTGAAACTCAGGCAGATCAATGCTGGGAGACGCTTTCTGGAGGAGAGTTGCCACGCCAGCAGATGCTGGGCTTCTAAAAGTGCTGTTAACATCTGCCTGATTTGTCAGGAGCAGAAGAAAACTTCACCTTTGGGACTGGTGTGGGTCTGGGCTGGGTGGGAGGTGGCTGGGGAGGAGGGAGGCAGCGGTGGGCACTGAGGAGTGCTGGTTCCTTCCCCAGAGGGATGTTTGTGAAGATCCGGGACAAGCAGCGTCACCCCGAGTGCTACGTGTGCAGCGACTGTGGCACCAATCTCAAGCAGAAAGGACACTTCTTTGTGGAAGACCAAATCTACTGCGAGAAGCACGCGCGGGAACGGGTGATTCCCCCAGAGGGCTACGAGGTGGTCACTGTCTTCCCAAAGTAAACCGTGCTGCTCACAAAGCCAGTGTGGATGGGTTATCCTCTGCTGATTTTCCTTGGAGAGCATTATCCCTACCCCCTGCAGAATTTTGTTTGCAATAAGGAATGCTAGGCATGGCTTTGAATTTCCTTGTCATTATTAATCCTCCCATCTGTTCACATGAGATGTCACTAATTGTTCAACATTCTTTTCATCCTCTCACTTTTTTTTTTTAATACACAGAATTTTTTTTTCCCTTCATTGTGCTGTCAATCACACAGGAAAATCAGAGGCCAAAGTCAGATTACAACTTTTCTGTGTTCTAGTTATTTGCCATCTGTTTGCCTTCAATAAATGGGGTGAATCCACAAGGCAGAAATGTCTGCTTTCTTCTGTTTTCCTTGTGCAGTGGATTGGGGTTCTGTGGTCAGCAGAAGTGTCCAGTCCATGGCTCTGTTTATCCTGGAGAATAGTGGGAAAGATTTACAAGTTGAGTCAGACTGGTCTTGCTGCCAGCTGAGCTGTGAGCAGCTGCCTTCTGGCACCCAGCAAGGGGCAGCTGGGCACAGCCAAGCCTCAGAGCAGACTGGTGGCCTGTCCCCAGTGCAAGGCACCCGAGAGCTGCCTCCTCTGTGTCCAGCACTGCTTCACGATGATGGGACTGGGCCCGTCAGTGTTTCCTGCTGCTTCATCACCCAGATGCCCCTTTGTTCCCCAGTCACAAACTGAGCTCTATGAGAAAAATGATCACTTGATGCTTGCTGGAAACCAGGGAATCCTAGAGTGAAGAGGGGAAGGTTTGAGTGGCCACAGTCCCTGTTCCGGCTCCCCCTGCGGGGAAACATGTGGCTGCCCAAGGCATCACCCTGCTCCTAGTGCTGCTGCTGTGCACAGCTGCTGGAGGGTGCCCTTGGGGGTGATGTGGGGAGGGGGGCACATGCCCCTTATGCCCTGGACAAGGGGCTGATGGTGCCTCAGCAGCAGAACCTCCACCCATGCAGAGCACAGAGGAGGCCTGCAGTGGTTATTTCTCTTACACCTCTAAATGAGATGCTGGCTGTTCTTAATGGTGTAAAAATAAACGGTTTCTAAGATGTGTCATCTTTCCTTTAAAACCAATTGCCAGTGGTTTGTAGCTGCACACAGGCCCTCTCTGGCCAGCACAGGGCCCCTGGCGTTAGTGGGTGCATCTGCAACAGCTACAGACAGGGTCATGTCCCTGGCCTGGAAAGTCCTGTCTGTGTTCAGCAGTGCTGTACTGCTGCACCCTGTGTTCCCTCTCCATCACAATCAATCACACCACAGCATAGCTGCATTGTAAAAAAAAAACAAAAAAACACCCAATCTCAAACCACAACCCCAAAACCAATCCTCATCTGTGGTAAAGCTGACCTGTCACCAAGGCTCTAAGCCTCTCGCTGTTCAGATAACCTGTGCAACTTTTGGGCAGGCTGGGGAGAGGACTAATTCACCAACCCAGCTAAATTTAGTTCATCCCCTCAGGCTCCTTCTATGGGCAGAGGCAAGCAAGCAAGGCTGCCATAGCTCAACCAGCAAACTTGGCTCATCGCTGGGAAAAGCCTGGCTTCTCTGTGCCACTGGCACCCGTCAACACACACCTGCACAAACTCCAGATAGGTGACACAAGCAGCTTTATTTTTCAAGGTAAGAGTGGAGGGTTTTTTGGCCTGCTGGGCTGACATCTCCCCTCACTGCTGCTAATAGGGGTTAATTCTCTTCCCTCCCCTCCTAGGGAAAGGCTGGCTGTGCTGCTGTGCTGGACTGCTGGACTGCACGAAAAGCCAGTGCAGTGGTGGGAAGCACAGACCTGCAGGGGTGAAGGAGTGACCCTGTAGGCACAAACTGCTCTGGCTGTATTGTGGACCAAGTCTCCTGCCCCGCTGTGGGACTGTGGCTGCTCTATGCCACCTGCTTTCTCAGCAGGCCGTGGCCTCAGGGTTCCCCCAGGAAAATGCCTGCTGCCGAGGCCATCTGGAGCACCGTGTCACAGGCCTGGAGCCTGGGCTGAGCCCTCCAGTGCCTGCAAAGTCACTACAATTTTTTGTACACAAACATCTGTTAGCAAAACAGCACTGGTTCCAGAAAATCTCATGATGTGCTCTTGTGTTGGGGGCGAGGGCGTTAGAGCCTGGCCCATGCCTGGCATTTCCCTGCCCTCCCACCCAGCGCCGTGCTGCAAACGGGCAACAAGCCCTGCTTTGTGCAGGGCCACGCTGGCCCGAGCTCCTGCAGCCAGGCTGGCAGCACAGCTGGCAAAACTCATTGCGTGGGGCTTGACGCAGGAGTCAGGGACTACAAAGGATTTGTGGAGTAGTGCGGAAGTGTAGGTTTCTCTAGCGGATACCAGAGATGATCCAATTTATTACGTGGGAACGGGTTAGCTGAGGAAGTTCACATTCATTACTTGAGGACTTTGATCACACTCTGCTGTATCTGGCTGAGAAAAGCAATGTAATAATCTTTTATAATTCAGGGCAAAATACTTGACAACTGCAGTGTTCACTGTAGTCTGACTTTCCAGATTCCTCAGGAGTTTAACAGTTGGCATCTGCAGTCTGTCAACAATAACAAAATAGGTTAAATAGGGTCACTCGTGCCTTGCAACCACACTGAGCTGCCTCCTTTAGAAGTTAACAATAATGTAAGGAAGACATGAAAGGTTCCTATGCAAAGCGCGTCGGGCAGTTGGTGGGTGGGTGAGCATCGTGCCAGAGGGTCTGTCTCACGAAGGTGGGAAGCACAGCACAATCTGTCATATTTAACACTGATTACTTTGGTTTCCATTTGCGATCCCTCCCTGCCACTGCCACGCATCCCCTTTCTCCTTGTGCAGTAGAGTCCATGCCTTCTGCTCCCTGATGGCCTGTGGGATCCCGCTCCACCAGCACAGCCGCAGCAGGAGTTGCAGGCCATGGCAGGTTGGAGAAGAGGGCTGGTGTGGGACGCAGTAGTGGATCTCCCTCCACAGCTGAACAGGAATTACTATTTTTACACGGTTAAAAAGACCCTGCTGGTGGCAGTGACTTGACAGAGCTGGCCCCCAGGAGATAAAGCTGACAGAAGAGGGTTAAAAACCCCAACACTATCATCAAGATAGGCCTCTCTTATTTTCCTCTTCTCACAGGCCACACCATCACCACGCTCATGCCAATAAAACAGCACTGAGCAGCGTGGCCAGTTGCTCCAGATCACACATTTAAGTTTCATTTGCTAATGGCTCAGATTTTTGTCAAGGTAGAGTCTTGGCAGCTCAAACATCATCTCTGCTAAGACAGGTAAGTAAGAGTACCCGAATGATGGCATGTGCAGAGTGCATTTCAGTGCTGGTGAAATGCCATTAAATAGATTCTAACATGTGAAATTAAGTTTACCACACATTATCTTGTCATCACCTGGAAAAACTTGGGAGAAAGAAAACCTGCAAATAGACACACAGTAGCAACACACTACCAAGCCCAGACCACTTCTTTCTGTCCAGACATTTGGTCTCAGCACTCAAATATCTGCAAACACCAACAATAGGAGAACAAGAGCTGGATGTATCTGGATGCAGCAGGGGACAGAAGCACTGCTTCCAAGTCACCAGGACAGATCTGTTGTACCAGGGTATCTCACCCCGCACAAGATCTTACCTGTTGTTTGTTAACAGATAGATAAACAGGACAAGCTGTCTTGTAGTGAGTTATTTTGGCACCATGGGGTTAGGTTAACACTGGTTTGGCATCTCCCAACTGCCAATAAACATCTTGCTGTCAAAGTGAGATCTGGAAAAATAAGCTGGATTTCTGATTGACAGACACCTCACTTTATATATAGAAGTGACTTTATATATATAAGTGACTATAGAAATGACACCAAACTTTCACAAAGCAGCAATCTTCCATACATTTCCATGGGAATCTGTGGAGTTTCTCCCATCAGCGGGGACGCTGCTTCGAAGTTGCTGGTCAGGGGGTAAGTGAACAACTCTGTGCACATTTATCATCATTTTGTGGATAAATTACATTTGACTCCTCATCAATACTATTTCTTGTGCCAGCTTTAATACAGGTACCTTGATGTCATGCACTATGTTATGCTGTAATCTACTACCAGTCCTTTAGTTTTGTACTGTGAAGTAATTTTGATTAAGATATTTTGTCTGTTATCTCATCTATTTGATAAATAACTCATTTTTATAAATAGATCTGATCTGCTGTCACTAGAACTTGCAAGCCAGAGTGACTTCTTAAACTGTTGCCAAAATCTGAGGCTAAGGAAGGGCTTGTCTGAAGCTCCTGCTCCTCCTGTGACATCTGTGCTTCAAGAATTTGTCTTGTATGCACTGAAATATTTTCTCTCTCTATGGACAATCAAGGGAACATTATTTCACACAGAACAATTTAAAACAGTCAGCACCAGACACCCCCCACCCCACGCATCCTCACATTGTGATTACTGCATTTCCTTGTGGTCTCGCCCCCACCTGTCTGTCTGTAGGAGCAGGCTGGAAGGAAGGCTGCATTCTGAAACACCAGCACACTTCAGAGCACACCCCACACTGCCTGTGGGCTTTGAGTGCTCAAATGCTGGACTGCCCCTTCAGAGCTCAGGTGTACAGCAAGCGCACTCATTACTCCACTGCAGAAGAAATGCAAGATCATACTAAGAAGATACCATGCTTGCTTTAATCAGTGACATTTTTAGTACTTTTGGAGCAAAAAATAACAGGAATGAAGACATGGGGCTCCTCTGTGGCAACAAGCAAAAAATACGTATTGCTTTCACTTTTTGAAGGTGGGCTAGAAAAGCAGCCACAGCACTGCCAGGTCTCTCTAAATAACATGAAGCCCCACACACATAAACAGTGATAAAGACTCCATTTCCCTGATGCTACCACGAGTATTAATGCTAGTTTAAGCATTTTTAGGAAAGCAGCAATTATTAAATCCTACTTGTGCTGGCTCTGGGGTAGAAAGGCTTTATTTTGCATCATATCACCCAGAGCTACGCCGCCCGGCGCTGAATGCTTCGCCTGCGGCAGAAGGCGCTCTGTGCGCGGTGTAGCCGGTTGTCCGCGTCCGGCAGAAGGAAAGCGCTCCACGGCAGGAAAGCGGCAGAAGGAACGAAGGCGCAGAGAAGGCGGCTTGTGTGCACAGCGTCCAGCGTGAGAGACGAGCGTGGCTGCCACTGGCTTCTGCCTGCCGAATTGACGTTGGCAGTGGGAAGNCGGAGAACAGGCCTACCCGGCTCTGGAGGGGCCGCGAGCGGCCAGGTCTACCCTGCTCCG
>VWZT01010881.1:154633-180017 GCA_013397055.1 Pachycephala philippinensis | reverse complement strand
ACTGCTGGATTGCTGGCTGGGGTTCCACAGCTGAAAGAGGTGAGTTCCCAAGAGGGACTCCTGAGCCAGCTCAGCACACTGGGGACACGGCTGGGGCTCCCCCACAGCAGAGGCCAAAGCTGGAGTCAGGTTGTGGGACATAAGCCTCTACAGAGATGGGCCTGGCCTGCTGCCCAAGGGTAGGAACCAGAGACACAGCGCTCCAGTGCCTTTGCAGAGGCAAAGCCACACCTTAGGGAATAGGATCCCCCCCCCCGAGACGGGAGAGGAGAATGGGCAACGTGGGGTTCAGGGCTCAGCTCTTTCTCTGCTCACAGCTCAAGATTCAAGTGATCACCTCCAAGAGGCCAGGGTCCAGATCATTGATACCAACATCTGCAACAGTAGCAGCTGGTATGCAGGGGACTCTTTCTCTGCTCACAGCTCAAGATTCAAGTGATCACCTCCAAGAGGCCAGGGTCCAGATCATTGATACCAACATCTGCAACAGCAGCAGCTGGTATGCAGGGGACATCCACACTCACAATTTGTGTGCTGGTTACCCTCAGGGCACCATCGACACCTGCCAGGTAGGAGGATGCTGTGAGCCACTCAGACCCCAGCAGCGTGGGCAGCCCAGGCAGCAACGCCCCAACACAGCCCAGGGCCTGCTTTGCCCGGCCACTCAGTCGCCCTCCCAGCCCCGACTCCTCACTGCTGTGGGGGCTTCTCACACACTCCCCACCCACACCTGCTTGCCCAGTTCCCCAGTGCCTCCAGTGCTCCCCTTGTCCCAGAAAGCCTAGCTTGTGCTCTTGGCAGCCCAGAGGTCCAGGTGCCAAACGTCCATCCTCTGCACAACCAGGAGCCCTGTGCAAAGAGGACAGAGAGAGCCTGGCTTTACAGGACCCCAAGCCACTCAGAGCCAAGCTTCTGGAGGCTCCAGCCCCTGAGCAGAGCCTTCCTCTGCCCGGAATACAGCTCTGGCAGGGGCTGTGGGAGAGAAGGAGACAGCCCCAGGGCTGGCAGGGACTACCAACAGCACCTTAATCCTCTCTGCTCCACTGCAGGGTGACAGTGGTGGTCCTCTCATGTGCCAGGACAACAATGCTGACTTCTGGTGGGTTGTTGGAGTGACCAGTTGGGGAAAAGGCTGCGCCAGAGCAAGGCAGCCTGGAGTCTACATCTCCACTCAGTACTTCTACGACTGGATCGTGGTCAACATGGGCACAAACACAGTGGGAAGGGCTTTCCCAACATCACAAGCCTGGACTCATTTTATGACCACTCACCTACCAACTCAGAAGCCATGGCCAACCCAACCCCCAACTCACAAGCCATGGCCAACACGACCTCCCACTCATAAGCCATGGCCAACACGCCCTCCCACTCATAAGCCATGGCCAACACGCCCTCCCACTCATAAGCCATGGCCAACACGCCCTCCCACTCATAAGCCATGGCCAACACGCCCTCCCACTCATAAGCCATGGCCAACACGCCCTCCCACTCATAAGCCATGGCCAGCACCACCTGCCACTTATAAGCCATGGCCAACACCACTTCCCACTCATAAGCCACGGCCAACGCCACTTCCCACTCATAAGCCATGGCCAACGCCACCTCCCACACATAAGCCATTGCCGACAGCACCCCCCATTCATAAGCCATGGCCAACCCCAATCCCCTCTCAAAAGCCTTGGCCGACAGCACCCCCCACTCATAAGCCATGGCCGAAACCAACACCATTGGACGAAGTTAGCTCCTGCCCATTTCCACTCAACAAGCTGGTAGACTTCTTTGCTAAGGTGAAAAAGCTCTTTCATCAGGTCCTTGGACAAAACACAGCTTGAGCAGCAAGACAGACAGCATCCAGAGTGTGCTGCAGTGCATCACAACCATTTCCTGCTGGGGCAATGCCTGCTGATCCAAAGGCAGCCTCAGTGACAAAAGCCTGCTCTGTCCTGACCACACTCCTCTCCTGTGTGCATGCAAACACTGGAGTTGACTAAGTTGTTGAAATAAAGTTACCTATGCTCAAAGTGAATCAGGTTTTCAGTGCAATTCAAATTCCTGGGCAAGGCAAGAAGTGCCACACTCAGCACCTGCAGAATGAGCCTGAGGGCAGACCTGTCAGGCACAAAGGGATAGAGTGGCTCCAAAGACCTCCAAAGTGCCTGGTCAGAGAGGAGAGTGCTCTCAGCCACCATGGGCTGGAGGAACCTGGTACAACAAGCCTAGGAAGAGGATAGGAAAATATTTTTGTTAAGGCTCCAGTATCTGTTGAAAACTCCTAGAAGACATTGCTGCCTCACTGTACTCAAGATAAATTTCTCCCATATTAACCGTTTGTGAGAAGAGTGTTGCTTTTTTACAACACTGACACTGCTCCCTTCTGTCATTTCCCCCTCTCCTCAGCCTCAAAATAGGCATTATGCTTTGCAGTGCAGATACCAGTGCTACTGTATTTTTTCATTTGTCTGGTCCAATTTTCACATCTCACCAGTGCCTGAAATGTGCTTTGTTCTTCAAAAATCCTAATAAAAGATGAAAAGTTAGGGAAGGGAGTTGAAAATCCCGTGCACGGAGCACACCTTGAGCTGTGACATTCATCAAGCACAAGCAAACCCAAGTTTCCACACCTCGTGGTCGTTCGGGGCTGAGGGAAGGCGATGTCTCTCACAGCCGAGCTAGTGGCAGCCAGCTCGAGCACCACCCCCGGCTCTTTATCTCTTACCCGGACAGCACTTCCCACCGGGTACCGGCGGGGCCGCCCCGGCTTCCCTCGGACCCCAACTCCGGTCTCCTCCCTCCCCCGGGAAACGACCTCCGGTGCACCGCGCTGCCCCTCTGAGCCCCGGACACCTCCTGGCCGCCGGCTCCGCTCCGCAGCTGCTCTGGGCCGAGCCCTTCCCCTCCCCGTGGCACCAGAGGTGCCGGGCCCGCACCTCCGGTGACCCCACTCCCGCCCGACTCCATGCTTCTCTTCACCCCGCCCAGCCAGGGATGGGACATCCACAGCTTCTCTGGGCAACCTGTTGCAGCGCCTCATCATTCTCATGGTGAAGAATCTCTCCCTTATTTCTACTCTGAATCTATGGTTTCCATTTAAAACCATTCCCCCGGCCCTATACCTACAGAACATACTAGGTCTAAACCAAGTAAACTAATATTGTTACACCCTTAATGAATAGCCTGCTAAAACACACTTGCATTCAGTGAAAGTCACCCTTTGCATTATGCCTAGCACCAAAACACAAGATCAGTAGAGGAAAAGGAAAAAAAAAATATTATGCCATCTATTATTCATGCCATGGCACAAATTCTACTCCATCTCAAGAAGTACAATAATCCAAAAGATTCTCCCACCCCCACGCATTTAAAGCCCATGCCCACTCCCCACACTGCTGCGTCCCCAGTAAACACTTTCAGCTTCCCATCCAAATCGCTTACAGCTCGTGCAAGTGTAATTCAATCTATGCTAATTCTTCAATTAACTCAGTATTCTGCTCTCCAGCATTCTAACCCCAGCTGACATGAAAAGCAGGCACCCGGTTGTACATCAAGGTGGCAGAACGGCTGAATGCTTAATGACCTAAGTAGTTCAATTCACTGATGGTTATTAAATCCTAGAAAAGTTTCCAAAGTGAATTGTAGGCAGTTTACCACCACACAAGCTAAATGTCAGACTGTGAGTTTTGTTTTAGAATTAGTGGAAAAACTTGCTAATATTTGATTTTCTTCAAGGGAAATAGATGGTTTCTACAGACTCTGAAAAAGGTTTGTTAAAAAATCTTATTAGTCATGCCTTACTCAGCTAATACTTAGCCCAAATTGAGTCTGTTTCCTGGAGTTCTTCCAGCTACCCACATGGCTGCTCTGCCAAACTGCCCTGTCTTGAGCCTGATATTTGCAAATCTGGTTCTTCCAACACTCTGGTCATCTGAGTGCAATGAAACCTTCAAAGGCTGGATTGTCACCTGTGCTCAGAAATGCATTGCAGCTTTTCATCCTCAACCCTGCAAAGTAACACTCTTGCTCAATGAAAATATTTACCAGGAATTCAGATATATATATGTATAAAATGTGGAACTAAGCTGATTTTTGTACTTGGAACCCAGACTTCACCAGAGCTTCAAAAATCCCCACACCAGCTCCACTTTATGGCAACCTTGGGAGCATTTGATGAGTACATTGTTGACATTTTAGAAAGCAGGGCAGAGTTTTGTGATTGCCAATTACAAGGTTACATTGCACCCCTAGTTCTGCCAGGGTATAACCTATAATTAAAAAAAAATAAAAACAGTAACCCAACAAAAACTCTCAAACACGGGGAAACCCAGTGGGTGATGTATTTTGGGTTGGTCTGTGGCATCGTTGTGTCATTGGAGTCAAATGCCTGCCTAAGAGTATATTTGAGGCACGTAACAGCACTCCCTTGAAATCCATGGTCTGTCAGGTCTGATAATTTACACCATCCGCATAATTGCGTAAATTGCTTTCACTTCCTGTTCATTATATACAACTCAAAACAATCAAAGAACAGACTTTGGGCATCATTAGCCCATATAACCTATTCCTTAGCACAAACATGTCATTACATTAATTAACATATTAATGCTGATTACTTAGGGCTGTATATCATATAAAGGTAATTAATCCTAGAATGGTTTGGGCTCGAAGGAACTTTCAAGATCATCTTGTTCCAACCCCTGACATGTGCAGGGATACCTTCCATTAGACTAGGTTGTTCAGAGCCCCATCCAACCTAGTCTTGAACACTTCCAAGGATGAGGCATCTACAACTTCTCTTGGAAAGCTGTTCCGGTGCCTCACCACCCTCATGGTAAAGAATTTTTTCTTAATATCTAATCTAAAACTACTCTCTTTTAGTTTGTAGTCATTCCCCCTTGTTCTGTCACTACATTATCTTGTAAATAATGTCTCCATCCTTCTTGTAGGCTTCCTTCAGGTACTGGAAGGCCACTGAAGTTTTCAAAAATAGATTGTATAGAAGTCAATTTTACAAGTCTTCAGATAAGCAGGCAATGCATTGCAAACTTTACTGGTTTTCATTTTACCTGTTCAAGACAGGACAATAGGCTTTAATTTCCCTGAATTTGAGTCCCAAACACAAAACCCACTTGTGCAAATGAATTCTGTAAGAACCAGATACCTTTCCTTCCAGTAAAAAGTTGCTACTAAACTTGCACATTTATTAATAGAACAACAACATGCACCAAAACAGTAAAGTCTCCACACACGACAGAGCAACCTCTACAAAACCAACAACATGTTCCACCTGCAAGCCATGCTCTGCTTGAAAGAATTGCTGCAAGATACCCCTGGCCAGAGATACAGGGAAGAGGTCAGCTGTTATCCTGTCTGACTGTAAGACACTGCTGCCTGAACTCACAATGTTTTTCTGTCTGTGGCATGGAATATCCTCTACAGGATTTTTACGAGAAGCTGAATTCGTCTGCATAATGTCTGCAAAAATGGTTCCCATTAAGTACAGTTAAAACAGTCATGAGGAGCCCTTTGTTTCCATTGCACCTCAGAAAAACCTGCAGACTAGGAGAGGAAAAAAATCCCAAATCTAAAAAAAAAATCCTCTCTAGAAAGACAAGAGAGCGGGGAACTCCATGAGCATTACTCACTGGAACTGCACTCTTACCAGTGTGTTGAAGTCAGAACTTGACAGAATACTTTAGTAGTTCTTTGCAAAACAAGTATATTTCCACAAACACTTTTCTCTAATGCAATAGTGGTTTAAATAAGTCATCCAAACATTTATCCTGTGATTAATACCCACAAAGACTTTATTCCATACGTTTCAGTGCTCCATAATCACAAACATGCCAAACTCCTTTAGCTCAGACATGATTTTAACCCAAACTAAAATGCCACAAGATATTAACTTCGCGTATGACATCAAGGGAAGTTACAACTGTTGTCAGAGCTTCAAACATCTCTATTCTGAAGCATTCAACATTCAGTGCATAAGAGTGGAAGTCTTCATGTTACCCACAAGGAACTGTTCCACTCTTACTTAAAACCATGCTGATCTCTCTTGTTGAAATTGCTTTAAGATTTCAGGAAACACAAGGCTTTGTAATGATATCAAGTCACCTCACATCCTCAGGCTGGTGTCAAGGTACAAGATACCATCTTTCTTTTCTGCCCCCATCTCTCTTAATTTTCTGTCTGCCCCCCAAGTACATTAATTTTCATCGAGAACTTCTATTTTTTGACTATAAAAAAAAGAGCATTTCTATGTTAGGCCCCAAATGAGACAGACACCCTCCAATGAGAGAGCAAAAGAACGTATCTGGAGAATAAAAATACTTTTGAATTATACATGGAAGCTTCAATATAGTTCCAAGAATGGATCTCTTCTACCAAAGCTTCATGGAGCAGCAGCATGGACAAGCATGATCACGAGTGGCACAACTTATCAGCACACACCTTCTGTGTAACCACACATAGGGGAATGAAATTGCCACTGTCTGCCTGACTGGTGCACAAACACCTCCTTCTTACATCTCAAATTTGAAAGCAGAGATGTGTGAAAATAAAAAGATTTTAAATTCTCACTTGAAAAGAGCTGTTAGTGATGTGGCTCAGAGAAGAACAGGTCAAGAGGTCTGCCCTTGGCCAGGTGCCCAGCTGGGTTGAGGCAGGAATTTGCATCAGGTCAGGAAAACGGTGGGTTTTGTGACTCTCCTGGCAGAGCGGGCTCCACTGTTTGCTCAGGACACCCCAGTGAGTGGCAGGCACAGAGCAGCCATGGGTGGAGGACCTGGGAAGGGAAGCACTGGAGTTAGACATAGGAGATGTTGAAAGGAGAAAGAGAACAAACCCGAAAGGAACCAGATTTTGGTAGCATAACTCCTGTCTGCAGCCATCCCTTCTTCCACTGAGCTGAGCAAGGGGCTGGGAACAGGATCTGTGATTCAGTGGTGGCATAGAGTCACCTGGATGTTTACCAGAAGCTGTCAGATTTATCCTTACATGAGGAAGCACTTGATGCAACCCAGGGTTATGCTGTTGATCCTTCAGGAAAGTGTGGAGTCATACAACACCAGGTCATACAGAGAGGAGCTCGCTGCAGGGGCTGCCACAGCCGGCTCTGCAAAGGTTTGTCACAGTAACAGCAACAAGAAAATGTTCGCTACAAATGATTTCTTCAAGGCAGCTAAAGATAACAGACACCTGAGACCTCCATCAGACACTGACCAGGCATGTCACACATTCCATGCCCAGGCAGAGCACACCTCTGTGTTAGGGAGGCCAGCAAGCTCGGTGTTTTATGCCCTGCTCTTAATAAGAGGTGCTACGAGTAATGACAGTGACGAGAGGCACATGATGGACCGGAAGCATGTAGTGCTTGCAATGAGAGCACAAATCCTGGCTTTGTTTCCTGGTAGGAAATTGTTTGAATTTCTTGGAAATATTTTTGAAACTACTTGAAAAATTTAAAAATTGTTTCCATAAAAAGACTTTATGCTTTCACCTTAAGGAAGAAATCACGACAGGTTCCCCCTCCCCCTCCATCATTCAGAAAGTACTTTATAAATAGTTTATTCTTTTTCTCTCCCAAGGAGATGATAACACATTAAAAAAAAATCATTATTTCAATTTTTAAAAAATCCAAACAAAACTGTTTTAAAGAGTTTTGCAAAAGTCACTGAACGAGCATTTCTACTTCTCATAAACAACTACCTTAAAATCTTATTTCAATTGTAAAACTTAAGAAATATGGCTGTCTCTTTCATTGTTAGGGTTGGGTTGGGCTTTTTTTTTCTCCTAATATTGGGCAACTTTTTCATTTGCTTCCTCCTTAGGCTTCTCACACAGCCAAGCAGCACCACCAGTTAATTTTCCAAGTGCCCACTAGAGGGATCATTTCCATAGGGCTCAGCTGCACAGCAGGCAAACCTCTTCATCAGCATCCCCATCTCTATCAATCAAACCACGAGACTGCGAGCCCCCGTGTGCCTTTGTGCTGTTGAGGGGTAGTTATGGTTCAGCAACAGCTCAGTTACCCGATGGGTATTTATTTGCCTGGTTTATGAGAGGAAATTATTCAACTCAGTCCTTCAAGCTGTTTTACATCTGCAACTAAAATTAACCTCAGAATAAAAGACAAGCTGGCATTGGAGCACAGTTAAATGAGGTGGGATAAATATATATGTCTACAGCCTACTGAAACAAATGGAAGGCTTGAGTGAAAACTCACTAAAGATGCAGTAGCTCTTCATCTTGTAAAATTTCCAGTCTCCTTCAAGAAGTATAAAATGCAAAAGTTAGTCTCAGAGTCCCACAAGGGGATAAGGCTTCTGCTGTCTGGAAATTAAAGTGCCCTTAAGGATCTTGTCCACCTCTGGGTGCAGGCAGCACTGCACCCTTGGAGTTCACAGCCCTGCTTGTACAAACCTCAGTGCCAGCAGCGGGCACTAAATCATGGCAAGTCTCCTCTTGTTGCAGAAGTTTATTAAGTCACCCACTTAACAAACTCATGGGTGACTTCAGCTTTCATTTGGAAGAAAGAAGGCTTCTAGTGCTCCTGGTGGGGGAAAAACCAACTGAAAAAGCTGAAGCAAGCACATCATACAATTATAGAATCATTTAGGTTGGAAAAGACCTTTAAGATCATCAGGTTCAACCGTAAACCTAACACAGCCAGGTCCACCACTAAATCTTGTCCCTAAGTGCCACATCTACATATCCTGGAGTCTAAGGGATCCTTCCCTCTTTACTGTGGCCATTCAGCCTTACAGTGCTCACAACACACCCAAGGAGGCAGTACCTCAAGCTGCTAGCAAAGCATATATAGTCTCAAAACAACAACAAAAAAACTTCTAAAAATGAGGTCAATGAAAGGGACATAAGAACAAAAAGAAATTGAAGGCAGATAAAAACTCAATCCAAGGACAGGTTTTCTGTGCAAGGTGTGAAATACCAGGCCTACTAAAAAATCTACTAGCAACTTTGCTATTGTTACTGATTTTTGTGGAGCTGTGCTCACAAGCTTTGGTGAAAAGCAGCTCTAAAATGAGATAAATAGACCAGTTGTGGGAATGGAGATTGACCCTGGAGCAAATGATTTCTTGTTTGTCCATACAGAGAGAGGTTGATATCATTTGGGGCACTGGGGAATGATACCAACAGGAGGCAGGAATGGGTCAAATGGATGTTGCCAGTGCCCCAGAGGTGATCTCTGGCCTAGGAAGACAAAAAGAGCCTGTGGACAGAGATAGCCCAGAGGCTGGTGCCTTCGGTCAACGTGATCACTGAATGGGCCTTGTTTGTAAAAAACCTGTGCGTGTCAAGGGCATGCAACCATTTATAGCATCCAGAGATTAAGAGAGTTCAGGGTATACAATCCATCCTTACATACAAAGAGCAAATTCTTAAAGGGCTGTTAACCACCTCATAAGTGAACTCAAATCATAAGGTGAACCCAACGGCCACCAGGAAAGGCTGATAGCAGAGCGGCAAACTCACTGCCACCAGATTGCTCCAATGACTTGCACAACTGGGCTCCAGGATCTGCGTCACAGATCCGAATGGAACTGCTATGTAGGCAGAGGGTTTGTCATGACATCTTGCTGTTTGGTAGAAAATGTCTCATTCTGCCTCTGCTTTATCGGTCTTTTTCAGCAATCAGTAACTTTTTTTTTTAAAGAAAGGTTCTGAAGCATTGACTTCTAGTTGCAAATCCCTACACCACATCTTCTGGCTACAGCAAAGTAATTTTCCATCCTTTCTCAGCATTTATCTACTCAACTAAGGAATGCTTTCTGCAAGGGAAATCACTTCCACTTCAGATTGGCCCTGATACTGTGCTAGATAAATTTAACATAGAGAACGTCCTGCAGTGGTAGAAAGAAGAGCCTTCAGAGAAGACTCGGAAGCATTGGTTTGTCCTGCAATCAGAACATGCATGTAACTTGTGTCCAGGACATTCTACTCCTTGCAGAGAAAATAGGTCATATTTTATGACTGGCCAGTGATACTTCAATAACCTATAAAGAAAATCAGATACATCCGTTGCAGAGGAGAAAGTGCAATGGAAAATTCTTGCATATTACAGTTATGAGAGTTATTGGGTTCAACTGTTAATCATCATGGGTGAACTTCTCTTTAGTTTCCGTGTCACTCACTTTTCTTTAAAATATCTCGATTGTTAAAATGCGGATATCTGTGTCACAGGCATTGCTATCTTTGTGCCTGCATGCAACAATGATAACAACTAATCTGCTGTTTTCTAGAGCAGAAAAGAAACAAGGACTGACATGCGTATCAGGGAAGAAATGGCTAAAAAATAATTTCAACACACTGCAAGAAAATATATTTGAAGTATCCATAATTAAACAAACTGGGTTTGGGGTGGGGGGTTTGTCTGGTTTATTTTTTAACTTATAATTGTGTTTGGCCTTTGGAACAGCCAAGTTTTCTCCCAGCTCAGAGGTAGGCAGCCACAAGCAGAGGAATGTTCAGAAAAAGAATTTCAAAAAGTTTTTGGAGGAAGGGCTTTAGATGAAGGAAAATGAGACAGCCTTTAGCTAATATTTCTTATACCTTTTCCTTAAATAATTCCCAGACTTTGAAATACTTTTTTTCTACTCTATCCTGCTTTTTAATACTTACACATTTACTTTAGAGAGACAGGCACTGCTCTCTTCTCTGTGTTGACCAGTGACAGGACCTGAGGGAATGGACTGAAGTTGTGTCAGGGGAGGTTTGGGTTGGATATTAAAAAAGGTTCTTTACCCAGAGGGTGGTTGGGCACTGGAACAGGCTCTCCGGGGAAGTGGTCACAGCATCAAGCCTGACAGAGTTCAAGAAGTGTTTGGGTAATGTTTGCAGGGGCTCTTTTGCGCAGGGCCAGAAGTTGGATGACCCCTGTGGGTCCCTTCCAACTTAAGATGTTCCATGATTCTATGACTTGAAATATTTTACCACTTTTACTGTGGAAAAGCTCTAACTTTCTCTGGAAGCTCGTTCTTCCAGTCTTCCCTGCACATTGATCTTAACTCCGTCATCCCTATGCCCCATTAGTCTGCTGATCATTACTGATCATCAGTCTGCTGTGATCAAATATAAAACAGCCTTCCTAGGACTATTAGGGTCTCCCAAATTTTAATTACATTATGCAGAAATGTATCTTGAAAGTGCTTTAACTCAGAGTTTAGTGGTAAATGGGCAGATATCTGAAAAAAACCTCTTCCCTATGGCAAAGAAGAAATGTATTCTTTCAGGCAATCCTCTTTGAGACAGAGATCTAATTTAAGAAAGACCACCTTGGCTGATCTGTTTATTATGATTTTCAGACTTGAAATTTGTTGTGTTCATCTCAGGTACTTGCAGCACTAGTTTCCTTCCAGTAAGTACTATTTTGACACCAGTGCTGTTTTCAGCATTGTCCACTAATAACCAGAATGGTTTATTAAATACATTATTAAGTAATCTTGTAGGTTTCTGCTTGCTAGGTACTGGTTATAATGCTCCAAGTGAAGTCCCTAAAGGATATTTTTTTCTGCAGGAGAAATTTCACTAACTAGATTTTAAAATCATATTTTGGAGGAAGATCAGTACTGTTCAGAGATCTTCCCTTACATACTTCTTTAAACCTTGCTTCATACTTCACCTGAAGGACGGCGCTAAGGTCACTTGTTTATTCCTTGTAATTTCCTTGTATGAGGAATACTATGACACAACATACTAGTCAGCCTAAGACAACCAGCACCAGTCTCCTCCCCTATGCTGTTTCATCTGCTTTTGTCTAATAACATCTTGAAACATTTGGGTTTGTTGGGTACTTTGGGATTGTTTGTACTGAGCACACATAAATGCTGCTGTTTTGGGAGGGGGTCTTAGCACACATTAACCTGAACAAATTGAACAAATGCATCACCTTCAGAATTGACTTAAACAAAAGCATGAGTCAGGAGTCCAGCAAGAGGTCCCTCCCACATCCAAAAAAACCATAAAGCTACCTCCCAATCCCTGAGACAGCAATATGTGACTCCTTGTAAGGTCCTGAATGAATCTGGATCTTCAACAGGCTGAATTCAACCAGTGTTAGCAAAGACCTGCCTCTGCCTCTGTAGCTGAAGTACTGCAGATGGCAATGTGACACAGGTGACAGCTTGGCCTGCAGCACCTCGAATAAAGAGATGAAAATGAAGAGCAAGGAGGAAACACTATGAGGCCGTGCCCATCCCGGCAGAGGGACAGCAGCTAGCACAGTTCCAGGTACCTCACAACCTGCTCCATGCTGCAGCTCCTCCTGGCAGCTCTGGAGGAACAGCAGTGGTATCAACAGGGCAGCATTGCCAGTCTCACTCTGTGTGCAGTTGATGTAGCAGAGTAGAGAACCAAGGAGTTGCAATGAGGAGAGAAAATGCTGGTTTTAAACAAGTGCGGGATGTTTTTGTTTGCAAAACACTGGTAGTTTAAAAATTGTAGATTTTCCTGGAGTTACTCTCGTAGAGTGATTTTCTGTAAAGCAGCTTTCTTCCGGCTTAGGAAGGCATGAATCAGTAGCAAAATGGAGCTTCACTGGCAGCATGATTCATCTCACCTTTGACCACTGCTTTCTGTCTCTTCTATGAATCATTACTACAAATTATTACTGACTCAAAAACAAACCCTTTGTTGATACCAAAATCCCAAGAGTCATCAAAAACTTTAACTTTGACCATGATCCACTGTCTAGTAAACTTACTAGGATTTTAAATCTATTGCAGTTGAGATTAGACTCATAACTGAGAATTCAACGTACCATGGCATAGACCCTACCTTGATTTATTCTGGCATGAACCAGGATTAATTCCGTTTGCAACATCAATATGAAGCCAGAGCAAGTGAAAGATTTAAGTCAGTACAATATTTATCAGGCTTGCATCTCTGGCTTATGTCAAGGCAAAGAGAGCAACACTTAGAGCCAGGGTCTTACATAATGGCTCTGGAGATTACGCTGATCTTCAAGTCTAAAGGTGAAGTCTGACTCAGCTCTCTCTCTTCCCACCATTCAGTATGAATTCCCATACAATTTCTCTGTTTTACTGACATCTCACCTTCCCCTGGGGGATTTTGGGCATAGATGGGGGACGGGGACAAGAGATAACAGTCACCCTCCTTTCCTCAGCAATAAACCCAAAGTCTAGGCAGGCCACTTTTAGTGTCTCTCAAGCAAGCACTGAACTGGACCCTGCTTAGTTGCATCAGGCCCAGACAGATACGCGTGCAATCAAAGGCTTCACTAAGATAACAGCAATATCATAACTCCTTCTATTTTTCCTGTTGAATGAAAACTCAGATGTGATTCAGTTTACATTAAGTTACCTTATTCCATTCTGAGATGTGTCTCACTGCAGCTGTAGGGGAGGGCAGCTCACCAGGATCATGCTTTTTAAGGATCATGCAAGACATGACAGGGAATTACCATGTAAATGTATGATTCTCTTACTACTGAACAGCTTCTGATCCCTGGGCAATGTAATAGAAGAGGTGCATACTTTCAAAAAGCAGGATAAGTAGTTCATTATTTGCTCATTAAGAAACGCACATAATTTAAAATAAATGCTTAAGTTGTTCTGTGTACAACTTACAGAAAGGAGATTTCTGTCTGCATGGCGGGATAAGCAGATAAGAAACAAAGGAACTGGTTCAGGCAGATAATAAAATTCCTGATAGTACAGACCTCTGCTCCCAGACAACTCCAGTTCAACATGATTTCCATAAAAGTAAAGGTCATTACTTTTCATGTAGGACTTCATGAAATATTTCTTGGAAAGCATTGATTGAATTATATTACCAACCTAAGACCTACAAAAGGATATCACCCCTTAACTGCCACAGGCCTGTGAGCAAGGACCAAATATCTTCCTTTCTGTATCCACAGGTGAAGCACAAAGCTTGGTATAGGCACCAGGACTGGGAGCCAGACTGAGTATTCCTTTCAGAGCTGTAGACTCATTAACTTCTTAGCCTCTTTATTAAGCCTAAGCTATTTATAGAACCACTGAAATCAATGAGTCTGCTGATTAAAATAGAGCTACATGCATAAATCCTGATGTACTAACTCGTAACTGGACTCAGCATCACTAAATCTGAAGTCAAGACAAAGCAATTAAGAAACAAGAGTAACACACGTTCCTGACACTCCTTTCACTGTAGCTAGCTTGGCTAACCACATCAAACACCACTAAGCACAAAACTCACATCAAAAAATTCTCAAATCAACCAGAAGTTTGAGAATTTGGTCTACATTTTAAACTCTTCAGGCTCAAAAGTGCCACTAATTTTATGTTTCTAGTACATCTGGCAAAACAAGGATCTGACCTTCATTCTCAGGTGCTCTCCTAATAAAGGAACAATTAGTAATATTTAGAGTAATAAACTTCAGGGTATTTCTATATAGATTAACATTTTTAAACGTTTACTGCTTAGTATATGATCAAACAAGACTTCAGAGGTTTCCTTTACAATGCCCAGCTGGGCAAACAAAATTCAGCCTAATTAACATTAGTCTTATCACTGAAAGCCCAAAGGAGAGGGGGGATTAAAAAGAAAAGAATTGAGAGAACAGAGCCATTGGTTCCGCCAGGAAAAACAAACAGCTGTGATGGGTACCACAGCAGAAGTTCATGAGGTTCAGTCCCACAAGTCTTGCAGTGCCTATGATCTCAGTAAAGGTGGAATCACCAGTCCTTCAAATCAGCTGAACTTCATTTTTAATTAATCAGATTGAAAGGTTAAGTGCCTGGAATCTTTGCTCAAGATCTGTTAGATTTCTTTTCTTTAAATGTATAACGGCAGTCAAATCAGTCAGAATCGTTTAATCATTTATACAAGAAAAGTTGCCTATCTCAAGGGAAGTGCCCTTGTAATCACTCTGTAAATACAGTTGTATTATTCTGGTATAGGATAACAGGTTCAAAGCTGTAAACCTTGGAAATCTTTTACCATAGGAAAGGTTATTATAGGCATTAACTCATAATGTCTGCTCGTTATCATGACAGTGGCAGTTCCCCAGGGGTCAGGAGGTTTATGCTAAAGCACATAGTGCTGAGTAAAGAGCACGTATAAACCTCTATTGTCACTGAACCCAAAACACCCTCTTTTCTTCCCCATTCCGAACAATAAATCAAGAACAAGAGACACGTGCAAGTGCATTCTTCTGGACCATTTGCTCACCCTAAGTGCTCTAAAATGCTCCCAGTGTCTTGAGAAAAATCATGCCTCAGAAGATGCTCTGGGTTTTTCTGAGCACTTCTGTTGGGGGCAGATGGACCAAAGTGGCAAAGGCAGGAAAGGGCTGAGCACAGGTCAGCCTTGTGGCAGGCCCAGCTGGCTGCAGTCTAGCCAGCCTGGTCTCAAACAAGACAAAAAACAGATTTAAAAAAGAGGTGGTTTTTCAGTGCTGTGGATGAGCAGGACCTCAAGGATGATCTTGAGGTTATCTGTGATGTTTGCCAAAGGGAGAACACTCAGCAGCTGGAGGGTGCTTTGTTTTGGTGACCCTGAAAAAGCACTGTGGAAAAGAGGCAAGCCAAGCACTTCCCATACCCCTGGTTTTACATAGTTTCCCACAAAATCTTTGAGGGTTCACAAGTGTTTCCTTGAGCAGCAATATTGAAGAGTATCTTTGCATTGATTCTCTTCTCCAAATTGATGGAAACTAGTCACCACAGCCTTTCTTTTCATATTAGTGATAGTGGTGGTAGTAGTATTGTTAAAAAACACTTCAACTTAGCCACAGTAGCTAAGCTGAGTTGTCACATCTTCAAACTTTCTAACCTCTTGTCAGTTTTCAATTGAAAAAGAGAAAATCGGCCAGCAATGTATGCTCAATATCCAGGTCTAGATACATAATTGAGCAGCAGTTTTGTAAAAAGCAAGTTCGTTTTCAAGCTGGCTGCACTTTCAAGCCCTAGACCTTGTCATTTTGAAAGCCTCCCTTTTAGATTTTTTGCAGGACCAAGTTAAGGAGGTTTCCAAGCAGAAAGACAACAAGTGCAAATTGGCCAGCATCATGCTGGGGGGGAGAGATTGGCAGCCCTGAACAGATGGGCAAGGAAGAAAGGAGATTAGGGGGGCCCTGGATGACAAGGGAGAAAGCATCTGAGAAGAGCAAGCAGAAGGAAAGTAATCAAAGGGATTGGAGGGGCCAAAGTTTGGAGTCCCCAGACAGATGCAGGGTGGAGCAGGGCCCAGCATGCTTGTGGAGGGGTGATAAGAGCTGGTCAGATTGTGGCTGTTGCCAGCAAAAAAAAACATGTTGTAGTAGTAACTACCCACTGAACAAAGCACTAGGAGGACTTTTCCAAGGGGACTGGCTTTATTTGTCTATCCATGCCCTCTTCGTTTCTTCCTGTGCACATCTAGCTAACTTTTAAAGACCACCTTTGTGCTCCTCTCTACCCAGATCAACTGCAGCAGGGAAAACCTGTGTAAACCCCAGGACAATGAAAGTCCACTTATTATGCCTCTGCCCTTGATACAGCTTCAGTAACTAGCAGAAAGATGCCTCATACAGCTGGGATCCATGTGGCAGTGCTCAAAAATGGTAAAGAAGATACACCAAATACACACAAAACCCTGATTCTAGGTGCTGGCTGTTTCTGCCAGGCAGACACACAGGTAGCTAAAGGGCAACTGTGAAATCCTGGCATACTGAACTGGTTGAATTAAAAAATTGTAAGAACGAAGGAGACCCCAGAGAGAAGATATCAGGGATACCCAGTAGACTGTATTTGTATGGCACTGTGATTAAAGCAAGAACTTGCGTTTGCTGATACATGGCGATAAATATGGCCACGTATGGTCAGTATCATACACGTGTGTGCCTGCACGCATGTGTGCGTGCAAAAATAAACACATGTTTATATGTGAATGTGCCCTAAACAAGAGACATTTCTCCACTTCATCAGACCCACTGCTGCTGGCACTTGCTCTGGGAGCAACCTCCATCCTCCATGAGACTCCATACATCTCTTCCTTACAGATCCTTGTCCTGAAGCCACATTTACCCAGAATGTTTTTTGCTTTCTGTGTGTCCCGTGTGAAGAAGGTTACCCTGACCCACGCAGCACAGGCTGGACAGAGATGCTGGATTCAAAGAAGGCACAGGCACGCTGCCGAACTCTTTGGCCAAGTGAACAACTGCTTTGAAAGAGCTCTGTGAGCCAGGCTCCTCTTTGTTCCCCTCAGCCTCCCGTTGCTGCTGCCTCACATGATTATTCTTTGGCCAGGACACAAAGTGCTTGGAGAGACAGTGTTTGCCTTTCAGAAGGAAACTTAACATCAATGTTATGTGGGGATTGCAAATATAAAATAATTTGCAGAAGCCTTTGACTTCTGCCAGAAATAATATATACATACACGTGCAAGAGCTAGGAGGAGGTAGGGGTGATTGCCTTGCTGCTCCATGGCCCCTGGAGATCCCCACTGTAGCCAGAAGAGTAAATTTTCATCCCCTTAAGGTGATGGCTGAGTTCCTGTGTGACCCCTCCTTGCTGTGCTGGCAGCCCAGTTCCCTGGCACATGGAGAAGAGCAGAGCACAGGGACAGATTTTCAGCTGGTGAAAATAGCCAAAATTTCCCTCTAGCCTGCATACTTCCGCTTGCTTCCACCGGCAGATAGTTTGCTGCTGTGTTCCTGCATCAGGAGCCAAATCCCTTCCTTCTTCGGCTGGCAAAGAAGCACAAGGACATTGATGCTCAGTCTGCCAAAGGCAGGCTTTGGGAATAGCCTTCATGTCAGCCCAACCACTAACACAAAAAGATCAGTTTGCTTCTTGGAGGAGCAATACCCTGCCTTACAACCAGGAGGAAGCATAATCCATTTCATGGTTTGTAGAATTTCACAGCTCTTAGGAGAATATTCCCTTGGGATCTCTACTTCTGCTTTTTCCTTTCTTTCCAGTGCAGGCACACAGCGCCAGCCTATTAGCATAAAGGTTGGACCAGTGTTACTTCTAGGGGTAGATGGACTTGCTGTCACTGTGAGTGTAAGGAGCTGGCTGGTTAAAACCAGATTCCATATTTCATATAATAAGGCAAATAGGAGTTACTGCCGACAAATGAAAAAACTATATGTGGACACAATAGGAATCTAGGGAAATTGTAGAAAAGCCTCAACACATTTTCAAGTAAGTCACTTCCCTTCAAATAAAAGCATCAGGGGTAGAAGGCAGAAAGATGCCTACACCACTGCCCACTTCTAGATGACCTCAGAAGCTATGCTGGAAAGCACAGGTGGCACTCAGAGAATGGGGTTTGTTGTGGCTGCTCAGGGAGCTCCTCAGGCTCCCACTCTTCCCTCTCTGAAAGCCTCAGCAAATCCTTCCCCATCAACAGCTGAAGTTTTTTGTCCTGGGGGATGTACAACATCCCTTTGCCACAGCACAGGCACAGATGTGCAGAGCAGATGATCCACCACAGGTCTTCTCCCCCAGACCTGGCCTGGCTGTGGGAAGAAGCAGGACCCTCTTCCTCCTCAGGGAGGGCTGGGGAGCAGCTCTTCTGAACACCATGCAAAGTCCATGGGGGCTGTGATTATCTGCACCTGTCATGAGTTATCAAGCTACACCCTGACAACATAGGGCTCACTGAACACTCACACTCTAGAAATTATACACCAGAGATGTTCATGAGTAGAAGGGTGTTCCCCAGATGGCAATGTCACCAAAATCATTTGGGGGCAATTGCTTGAAGTGCACACCAACCAGCACAAAGAGCAGCAGGTATTGTGCTGCTGGTGGGTGTTTAGTCACAGCGTAGTCACTTCACACTGCTGGGCACTTAAAGCCCACCTATAAGAAAACACTTTCTGTTTGGGCAAAGGAAACTGGGTATGCAGAAAGGCTACCATCTCGACTTCATACAGCAACTCTGGAAAGAAACAGCTAATCAAAGAGAGTGCTGCTTTGCAAGATGTCATGACATTCACTGTGCCGATTTCCCACTGCCTGTTGTACTTCCTGGTTTACAGCTTGGGGGATCAGCTCATCCACATCAGATGCTTTTTACAAGACTGATTTTTAAGGTGTTGATTGAAAAAAGTTGCTTTCTACCTCTTGAATTATGCAATCTTTTGCTTGCAAAATTTTCCGTACTCTAGGCTGTGGACCTACTGTGTCAATGACTAGTGTAAAGTCATCACTGGGTTATTTCCCCACATGTACTCTGAAGCCTCTTACCACGGTTTTGTTTCCACCTCCTCACCACAGGGTGGTCAGCAACATGTGGTTAAACAGACACAGTTTATTAAACATGAGTGAACACTGAAAAAAAATAAGAATGTACTAGGAAGGGAAGGAGGTAAAGCAAAGGGCAGTGCCATATCGAACGTGCCACTTGCCTTGCACCTTTCATTTCCAGAGCCATGCAAGTAGCTGGGATTGATAGCGTTATCTGCTGACTGCACTGCTGATCAGGGCAGCCTCTCCCCTCCCAGCTTGCCCTGTGCACTGATGCAGAGGAAAGACAGGAAACCTTTCCACCCTGGAGCCCAAGAAATCACCACCAGCCTCATCTCCTTTTCTACCTGCAGGTTCTGCTACCTTGAAAAACAGAGTGGAGGCTCAGGGGCTGAGGGCCTCATCAATATCGGCAAATTAAACCACAACTGGGAATGAACCATGATTGTCTGTAGTAGTAAGGTGTTCAAGCATTTCACAGCTCATGCCAGTTACTGCTCTCCCAGCCATTCCTGGGCACAGTTCAGAGTCAGGGACCTAATCTGAGCTGGCCATGAGCAGGGAGCCACCCTCTCCCAAAGTGAGCAGTATCTCCCTAGCATAGATACAAGCTTTTGTGTGCCGGCTGCTCTCTGTGCCTGCGAATGTCCCCAGGTATAATTAATTGACTAATATACAAGTAGTTGATAATAATTCATGGTTGTTCAAATGCCTGCTATCTCTATTGACCAAGATATGTGTTCCTTTCATCAGACAGCCAATGTCACTTCAGCAGAGACAAGTTCAACCACAAACCTCCAGTGGCTCTCTAGAGAGCTGATGGTAAGCATTGCGAGTATGCTTTTCCAGCTACCATTTTACAGCAAAATCACTCTCTTCCTGTAAAATACGACTAGGACTCAACAATAAATTCGATATTTGAATCAGAGGGCAAAGCTTATGTCCTTGAAGAGACAGAGGCTTACTCATCCCTGATGAATACCACATTAACTCCCATTGGCATTTAATTGCACATTTCCTACTCTTTTTTACTGAACCTCCACCTTATCCTAACGGGAAAATTCACTAACTTCACCCCAAGTATATTCTAAATTTGCCAGAGAATTTAACTGACCCTTCATATCCCATTTGTGATCACTGCTATTTCTTCACTTCTTTCTACAGCTTTGGGTCAGAACAAGATCTCCACAAGATCAGAAAGCACTTGCCCTCAGCAGATAGATATGCACCCATTCGTGGGGAATCCATAGCAGCCACCTTAAATATCCATGCAGAAAGGCATGGATTTAAAACCACATGTTTGGAAACACAATAAACTGCAATTTCAAATATATATTATAACTTGAATGCATAAACATTTTGCATAAATTAGTATTGCATGCATAAGAAGCTATACAGATTGTGGACTTTTTTTTAGAAGCTGTTTTTAAAAACACAGTCTACCACATCCAGCCCAAACTCATCCTATTTCTGTGGCTTCTTGGAGAGAAGAAAAGTACCAAAACAACAGCGGCCCTCTAAGGTGGAAAACACCTTCTGCTCCAGAAGGATCAAGAAACAAAATAAGGGCCTCTGTGTAGAGAAGTCCTTGAAGTTCAACCACCTTATGTCAGTCTGTGCAGCAGAGAAACTGTTTCTTAGACGTCAGGATTAAAATCACACAGTCCAAATCTATCAGTCCTTGTTCTTCTTATCCTAAAACAGTGTTTTTCAACACTTATTGATCAGAGCATGATCTCATATCTTTGTAAAATTATCCCAGGATCACTTGGGCAGCATCACTGCAGTAATTGTCGTGTATAACCAATAATGGTTAGGTTAAATCCTCCACATTTATTTTCTGTTCATAACTTTTTTTCCTTCTTTAGCATATTTTCCCTCGCTGAAAGGAAACAGGAGACCTGGCTGCCCTGGACAAAAAGAGAAGGCTGAGGTTCTCAACAAAATCTACGTCTGTCTCACCTCTGTGCCAGGCAAGATCATGGAGCAAGTTCTCCTGGAAACTATGCTAAGGCACATGGAAAACAAAGAGATGACTGGTAATAACCACCATGGCTTTACAAAGTGGAAATCATGCCTGAAAAATCTGGTCACATCTTATGACAGGGCTGCAGCTTTAATGGATGGGACAGAACAACTAACATCATCCACATGGATTTTGCAAAGTGTTTGACACTGTACTGCATGACATCCTTGTCTCCAAATTGGAGAGGCGTGGATTTAAGGGATGGATCACTCAGTGGATAAAGAACTGGCTGGATGGCTGCATGCAAAGAGTGGTGGTCAATGGCTCATAGTCCATGTGGAGACCAGTGATGAGTGGTGTCCCTCAGGGGTCAGTACTGTAATAGCCCATACTGCTCAGTATCTTTGTCAGTGATATGGGCACTGGGATCGAGGGGACCCTCAGCAAGCTCACTGGTGACACCAGGCTGTGGGGTACATTCAACATGCCGGAGGGAAGGGATGCCATCCCAAGGGACCTTGACGGGCCGGAGAGCTGGGCTGATGCAAACCTTAGGAAGTTCAACAAAGCAAAGATCAAGGTCCTACACCTGGGTCATGGCAATCCCAGACACACCCACGGGTTGAGCAGAGAAGTGATTGAGAGCAGCCATGTGGAGAAAGACTTGGAGGTGATGGCGGATGAAAAATTCAACATGAGCTAGCAATGTGTGCTTGCAGCCCAGAAAGCAAAGGAAATCCTGGGCTGCATCCAAAGCAGCATGGCCAGAAGGTCAAAGGAGGTGATTGTCCCCCTCTACTCTGCTCTGGTGAGACTCCACCTGCAGTGCTGCATCCAGATCTGGTGACCCCAAGAGAAGAAGGACATGGAGCTGTTGGAGCAAGTCCAGAGGAGGCCACAAAATTGATAGGAAGACTGGAGCACCTTGCCTAGGAAGACAGGCTGAGAATGTTGGAGTTGTTCATCATGGGGAAGAGAAGGTTGTGGAGAGACCTCATAGCAACCTTCCAGTATCTGAAGAGAGGCTACAGGGAAGCCAGAGAGGGACTCTTCCTCAGGAACTGCAGTGATAGGACAAGGAGTAATGGGTACAAATTGAAGGAGGGGAAATTTAGGTTAGATATTAGGAAGAAATTTTTGCTGTGAGGGTGATTAGAGACTAGAACAGGTTGCCCAGGGAGGTTGTGGATGTCCCAACCCTGGAGTTCAAGACCAGGTTAGATAAGGCCTTGAGCAACCTGGTCTAGTGGGAGGTATCCCTGCACATGGCAGGGGGAGTAGGACTAAGTAATGAGGTCCATTCCAACCCTTAACCTTCTATGAATCTATGTATAATTTTAATTTTTCAGGAATTGCTTTAAAAATTTTTCAATTCTGTCTTCCAAATCACTAGTCATCCATCAGCTACAAGCTGAGTAACATCAACCACACACATGAGCATGGGCAACATCTTGGCCAAGCCTGAACTGAATTTCTTATGGAGCATTTACATAGCATCTGCCACTCAGACAGACTCAAAGGATAAAAAAAAAGCCAAGCACAATGACCACTGCCTCCTTATTGATTATTGTTAACAAAATAAGTAGGGACATGAACCACTGGAGAATTAAACACAATGGAGTGGGCACCAGGTGGCAGATACTTGATACTGATGTTAAGAAGAGAGAAACATATGAGGACACCTCTGTGATTGCTGGTCCAAAAAGAGCACCTAAACTTGTAGTGTTAGACCTCACCCCATTTCTAGCACGCACATTCAGGTCATAAAACCCAGGAGGGAGAATCACAATATACACATTCAACTTTCTCCATGTGGCAAAATGCAAGGCTGCTTGCGGAAGAAAAGCTTTTGAGTGCTGATCCCCTTTTCTTCTAAATACATACAAAATTTGTGACATTAACTATCTCACAGGTTGAGAACAAATTTCACTCATACAAAGGTCTTAAAATTATCTAATGAGACACAAGCTCCCTATTGCTAGCATACATCAAGCTCAGAACAGAGGTTTATTTAAAAATACACTTTATTTACAAGACATTCAAACTTCATTTTGATAAAAATAAAGCTGTACATAAAAGCTTAAGTCATTTCTCACTAATGGTTAATAAAACCACAGCGAGATTCAGCAATCATGGAAATTACATTTTGGCACATTAAATCACATAAGGAACAGAAAAACTGGAGGAAATTTTTAAGCAACACAGCTCCACAAATGTAACAATCTTATCCAGTGACATCCTCACATCAAGGTATCACTGTTCAAATAAAGTATTTAACATAGAAAGTGCTTCCACTGTACAGCAGAGTAAGTAGTAGAACTCATAGGAATGTTCATAGCTTTTGAATTATCTTCTCCCAAGATGTTAATGAATGACCGATGAACCCTCCTGATTTCATTTTACCTTCACAGGTTTAGAAATCAACCTTTCTTAATAAGTTGATTCAGGTAGAGTGTTCATAAAGAATTTAGTATACATAAACACATGTGTTCGTATCTCAGGATGACTACTTAGATAACACTTCTACACAGACCACAGGACACAAAATAGTCCTTGGAGTAGCTCACATCAAGCCATTCATAGAACTTGGGCAGTGAACTTCACTTTGGGAAAAATTCAGGTGCTGGTGTGGTCCCTTCAAGGTTCAGAATAAAAGGGAATATTCAGGACAATAAGCATTATAACCAGGAATGGGAGAGGGAAAGAATAGGAAAAAATAAAGAAGGTCAAAAATTGGTTTGCAATGGTAAGGTGTGTCACATAGTAAAACCAGAAAGTGGGTGTATTTTAATAGAATGGAGTGCAAAAATTAAACCAGTGCATAAAAAGGCATTTCTAAACTGTATTATTGGTACACCACCATGACCAGGCTATCAAAACCATCCTGCTTTTATTGAAGAGACAACAAAAAAAACATTGAGAGGAAAAAAACACACCTGCACTATGAGTCAAAGTAAGAATTGTAAAGAAGACAAGGAAAAGGAAGTCAATTAAAAACTGATAAAACAAAGGCAATATTTCTGGAAATAGTTGCAGTTTTCTTTATAATGAAGAGCAAAGGCAACACCTGCATTTAGAGTTACAGAAAACATTAAAAATCAAATTGGCACTCTTGGCACGTATGTAAAGGTGACAGAATTGATTCCCCTTAAAAAAAGGCGCACAGCTGATGAAGGCCAGTAAATTGCTTTTGCTTGCAATGTCATGTTAACTCATTCCAGGTTTCACTTTTACTTCAGAATGACCTGGCAAGCCTAGCAATGGTTTCATCATCATCCTACTAGGTCACATGTATGACTGGCTATGGATCACATCCACAGGAGCTGGACAACGAGTTGAAAGTCACACATAATTTAAGCAGATTTCCTTTGCCACCAGCAGCAATGGACAGAAAGGGATAATCATTGCAAGAGAACCCTAAAGTCATGAGAGACAATCATAAGGCAGTGCTTGAATAGGACAGAGCAGCACAATCAACCTGCATTTGTCAGAGAGGGAAACAAAGCAATTCAGCTGAAGAGGCCAGAACAGAGCTTTTATGACAGTGCAATAGACTACAAAACTGAATTTAGAACAAGTGCCCATGGATAAGGGCTAACATGGAAATATACCATATCTCAAAATGAGGGAAGCGTGCCTCACCGGAATTAGAAGAGATACGCCAAGAACTGAAAGGAAATAGACCAATATAAAATACACACTGATTGGAATGAAGTCTCCCACAGAAGTACAAAGGGGACACACAGTACAGGAGAGGAATATTTTGTTACTCAAAGGAAGGCAAAGATGCTGGTCAGAAACCCTAGCTGAATACCTGAAAGTCTCAACATTAAAAAAAAAAAAAAACAACAAACCAAGGTTTATGTCATAAATAACATAGCTCTGTTGGTTTTGCTTGCTTAAGTAATAAAGCAGTTTTAAAATCTGTTTCTTTTCTAGATATGAAGATTTCTATAATCCCTGGTATTTTCCCATTTATTCACAGGCAGCAGTTACAGTACATTCAACCAGACAAGAGAAAAAAAGTTTAAGAATATTATTTCATTGTATTTTCAGGTTACAACACTTTAAACATTTTTAAAAATACATAGCCACGGTTTTAACACTGGAAGAATAAAAATTGCCCATTTTGACAAATACCCCAACATCACACATACTAGTTTTCTTTAATCCCAGAGTAAATACTGCCATTCCAGATTTCAACCATTTAATAAAATGTGTG